>JAZHYW010035795.1:0-22618 GCA_037355805.1 Ixodes ricinus | reverse complement strand
TAATAATAATAATAATAATAATAATAATAATAATAATAATAATAATAAATTTATTGACCCATTCAGACGAGAGAAGTAGGAATTGAATACGGGTACATCAAAGCCAATAAAGGCTTGTGTGATGACACCCTAAAAAAAAACCGGACATATGTGTCTGCCTAGGTACAAGATAAAGTAAAATTCACACACAAAAAATAATATTTGAACTAGCACACAACTATCATCTCACAAACAGTCTATATATACACACATCCTGAAAAGGCAGTTAACTAGTGTCCAAATTTAAGCACTTGAGTTCTTGTTTCAGCGTCTTCAATGATGTAACTTGGTAAATAGAGTCCGGGAGGGCGTTGAACAGAAACGGGACATAGTACTCCCGCATACATTTGCCATATCGGGTGGAACAAAGCTTCACTTCGAAACGAGAGCTGCGACGCAATGTGCGGGATGGAATAACTGGTGTTTTAAAATCGCTGTTCCAAAAGTACCGACGCACTACAGTCTGAATAAACAGAGAATGAAAATTCGGTAGTTTAAGGCTTTTAAATATGTCAGCACCGTTCGACAGATCTGTATTATATGCAACGCTTGTTAATATACCTTTAAGTAAAATATTAATTTTCCCTTGCCACCGTCCTGAACAGTTACCGAACACCGTTACACCATACCGGAGTATACTGTAAGCAAGCGCGTGCACAATAAGAAATCGAATACCGACAGGCAGAAAAACTCGACTGTTAAAGAGCATACAGGCAATAGATCGCAGTTTACCACAAAGGTAAGACATGTGTGAGTTCCATGACATATCATAATCAAAATATACGCCTAGATATTTTACATGGTCAACTGATTCGATGGATACACAATTACAAGGATTGCAGCTTGATGCATGGAGAAAGAATTGCACATTACCCTGATGTTTTTTAGGGGTTGTGGAAACAGACAAGTTTTGTTTTAGAAGTGTTAATGTCTAGAAGGTTGTTCTTAAACCAGTCCATTAGATGCGTGGAGTTGGCCTGGAGTATGTTGAGCGAATCAGAGAAATCAATATGACGCGCGACAAGGAGGGTATCGTCGGCATATTGGTAAATTTTGCATTCATTTACAACATGGGCCATGTCATTCACAAAAACATTAAAGAGCAAAGGTGAAAGAATAGAACCCTGAGGGACTCCCGCCTTTAAAGAAATAAGAGAGCTTTTAAAGTCTCCGATTACTACACGTTGGGCACGATCAGATAGGAAGCTTTCTAGTAAGGAAAAAAACGGACCGCGAAACCCTAAATTCTGTAATTTTCTTAGAAGTAATTGATGGCTAACCGTATCAAAGGCTTTAGATACATCAAGAAATAGAGCACAAGCGAACATATTTTTTTCAAATGTTGAGTACAAATAATCAGAGAAGTCATCCAGAGCTGGTTGGGTTCCTCGTCCAGCGATAAAGCCGTATTGAGTTGACGTAAAAATATCATGCTTATTAATAAAACTGCTCATCGACTGAAATATGTGTTTTTCAAGTAATTGTCCTATAATTAGGCAATATAGATATAGGGCGATAGTTTTCAACTTTGGATCGTATTCCTCCTTTAAAAAGAGGTCTTACCATGGCTATTTTGAGGCCAACTGTAGAAGCATAAAATACTTGGCGTTTTACAAATTTAATAAAAAAATACAAGGAGAGTCAAATGGCTCTGTCTTCATTCGCAAGGTTGTTGGATTCTTCAGACTGGGGATCCGAGCATTTCGGTGTAGGACGTTTCGGTGTAGGTCGTTTCGGTGCCGACATTTCGGTGTGCGGAATTTTCGGTGCATGGAGATTTCTTTGTAAATACACGTTTGGAAGTTCAGATAGCTGAGCTTTCCAGCAGGCATTGCGGGCATTTGAATGTTCAAATATTGTGGCGGCAGTGGCACATAAAATATAAGAGATGTAATTATCAAGATGTATTAATTTGACTATGTTTTCCCCAATGAAAACATACGATAAGCTTAATCAATTAATTATTTCCCTGTGTGATCTTTATGAGGAGATGTTCATAAAAGACGTAAGGTACACGGATATTTCGGTTTAAACGGCCCGTCGTTTCTGGCGATTGCATATTTTAATATTCTAAAGCTTAGAATATACGTCTAGGACATACTTATTAAGATTCGCCATAACTATGTCTGGATGATAGGCTTGTAACATGCATAAGCATACGCATATGAAATTATTCGCATGTGTGGCTTGATAATAATTTATTCCCGAAAGAATGCCCTTTCTGTAACTTAGCTCGAGTTTCTAGCCCTCCCAATTACTATATATAGTTCCAGTATCACAGGCGAGTCGTCGTTTACGTAATAAAGTAAGAGTCTGAGGCCAGCTTCCTTGAGAAGAAATATAATCATATACAAAGGGTAATGTGGACCCCTTTTATTTACAAAACGCATGTGTTCACTGCTCTGGGACCTAGGCGGCGTTGGTAGCAACGCCCCCGAGGAATCGTCGAGCATCATGTATACGGTCCCTGATCCCGGCTTCCCGAAAGACGCCACGGGGTGCAAGTTTAATAATTGTGGTCGGGGGCGAGAAGACACAAGTTCTAACCCCCGTGGGGCGGTGGTGTCTGCTAAAAAGTCAAGCAGAGAGAATATGACCTTTTTGTATGAAGTTGGGGCAAGAAATTAATAATTGTAAAATGAGGACAAAAGCGACTCTTTGCGTCGCTTTGTGTTTAACAACCATACACCAAAAACATCGCGCACCGAAATGTCGTAGACCCTTCAGACTGCTCGATGAAGCCTAAAACAAACCATTGTACTACTACATCTGTTGCACCTACGTCACGGAATGACGTCGCACGCCGGTGTCGACCATGCTGGTGGTTGAGACGACCGCGATTTGCAGCGGAGCTATAGATATATGGTAGATGGTGGTGCGTTCGGCTGCAGCAAGCGCTCGCGCAAGAAAAAGACGCGGAAACTACACGGCCGGCTTCTACCGTACCCCGGCGATTGCGACATCGGCGTGCACTACGACGGAGATGCTGTCCCGAAAAGAAGGCACGAAGGAGGCAAAGAGCCGGCTCAGGGCTGACGTCGATGATGCGGCCGCTCATTATTGAGTTTGCGGGGCGCATTTATTTGTTAGCGGTGCGTGACGCACTTTTATAAGATGTTTGTGAACACTGTCAGCGCCAATACGACATCAACGCGCACAAGTTAGTGGCCCCAGTGATAACTTTCCACTACACCACAAATTTGTGTGGTAGAGAAAAACACTCTAGCGAGGTGCACCTTGCGTTGTTGAGCAGCGCTTCACAAGCTTGGAACTCGGAAAATGTGGTTATGGTTGAGTAGGAAGTCACTTCCTAATTTACACAACTTCACCATTCGAAATAACATATTCAATCGCGGCTGCTGCACCCAGCCCATCGTCAAGTGGTTGTGTGTGCTTTAAAGTGTTTGCGTACAATAAAGCTTCCTTTTCGGACAAGGTAATCAATCTCGTGACGTGCCCCCACTGGTCATGCGCTCTTCTGACGTGCGCTCTAATGGCAAGCGCGCTCCTGTCGCAGCGCTCTCGAGTCGTGCGTTCTAACGTCGGCGCTCTAGTTACAGTGAAGCAGAATATAGGGGCAGTGGAAAAATTTTCGGCGGCGCCCCATCGGCCGTGTGAAGCCAAAAGTGTGGGCTGCCGCGAGTGGCGCTGTTGTCGTGAAATACGGAGGACATGGCGACTGTAACATGCATGATATGGCGTCGCGTACGTTCTCAGGTGGTTTTCTGTGGTGTCTATGGTCGTTTTCGCAATTTCTTTTCGAGAATGTCAAGTGCTCGGCATTGTGATTACATAGGTTCGAGTCGTGTCGCCGTAACTGTATGCAATGAAAACCAAGAGAAAGAAGACGGATGCGCACCGCTGCGCGGCAGCGTGCAAGACTGCTTACTCAGAGCTATCATTGCCGGAAGTGCTTTAAACAATTTATTCATACGCACGTTGAAACACCCACCAATCATACACAGGCCACACTAATGCAAGGCCGCTAAGATCCAAAAGCTACGCTTGCGTCGTCGAACTTCGCTTTCAGGAGTGCTCGGGAATCGAACACCAGCACTACCTGGTAGGTTCTGTACAGAAAGCGCCTCACCTGGAGGCCGGCTATTTTTCCACTACACCTATTCTAGTTCACTGTACTCTAGTGTCGTGCGCTCAAAAGGGCCTCTCCCCGTCTGAGGCCACCTTTGGAGAGCGATAACTAAAGAAATACTGGGCCGCTTCAAAAGCACTCGGGCATATGCGTCATAGACCTAGAGGAGATTCATTATAATGAATTATAGACTGCTGAGTGTCGCCATTGATGGTACAATTGACGGCGCGTATGCCCAAATTTGTGGGAAACGCCCCCTTTTTGCCTGATTTTGACGTCTGAGGCCACCTTTGGAGAGCGATAACTTAAATAAATACTGGGCCGCTTCAAAAGCACTCGGGCATATGCGTCATAGACCTAGAGGAGATTCATTATAATGAATTATAGACTGCTGAGTGTCGCCATTGATGGTACAATTGACGGCGCGTATGCCCAAATTTGTGGGAAACGCCCCCTTTTTCGCCTGATTTTGACGTCTGAGGCCACCTTTGGAGAGCGATAACTTAAATAAATACTGGGCCGCTTCAAAAGCACTCGGGCATATGCGTCACAGACCTAGAGGAGATTCATTATAATGAATTATAGACTGCTGAGTGTCGCCATTGATGGTACAATTGACGGCGCGTATGCCCAAATTTGTGGGAAACGCCTCCTTTTTCGCCTGATTTTGACGTCTGAGGCCATCTTTGGAGAGCGATAACTTAAGAAATACTGGGCCGCTTCAAAAGCACTCGGGCATATGCGTCACTAGACCTAGAGGAGATTCATTATAATGAATTATAGACTGCTGAGTGTCGCCATTGATGGTACAATTGACGGCGCGTATGCCCAAATTTGTGGGAAACGCCCCCTTTTTGCCTGATTTTGACGTCTGAGGCCACCTTTGGAGAGCGATAACTAAATAAATACTGGGCCGCTTCAAAAGCACTCGGGCATATGCGTCATAGACCTAGAGGAGATTCATTATAATGAATTATAGACTGCTGAGTGTCGCCATTGATGGTACAATTGACGGCGCGTATGCCCAAATTTGTGGGAAACGCCCCCTTTTTGCCTGATTTTGACGTCTGAGGCCACCTTTGGAGAGCGATAACTTAATAAATACTGGGCCGCTTCAAAAGCACTCGGGCATATGCGTCATAGACCTAGAGGAGATTCATTATAATGAATTATAGACTGCTGAGTGTCGCCATTGATGGTACAATTGACGGCGCGTATGCCCAAATTTGTGGGAAACGCCCCCTTTTTGCCTGATTTTGACGTCTGAGGCCACCTTTGGAGAGCGATAACTTAAATAAATACTGGGCCGCTTCAAAAGCACTCGGGCATATGCGTCATAGACCTAGAGGAGATTCATTATAATGAATTATAGACTGCTGAGTGTCGCCATTGATGGTACAATTGACGGCGCGTATGCCCAAATTTGTGGGAAACGCCCCCTTTTTCGCTGATTTTGACGTCTCGAGGCCATCTTTGGAGAGCGATAACTTAATGAAATACTGGGCCGCTTCAAAAGCACTCGGGCATATGCGTCATAGACCTAGAGGAGATTCATTATAATGAATTATAGACTGCTGAGTGTCGCCATTGATGGTACAATTGACGGCGCGTATGCCCAAATTTGTGGGAAACGCCCCCTTTTTGCTTGATTTTGACGTCCGAGGCCATCTTTGGAGAGCGATAACTATAAGAAATACTGGGCCGCTTCAAAAGCACTCGGGCATATGCGTCACAGACCTAGAGGAGATTCGTTATAATGAATTATAGACTGCTGAGTGTCGCCATTGATGGTACAATTGACGGCGCGTATGCCCAAATTTGTAGGAAACGCCCCCTTTTCGCTTGATTTTGACGTCTGAGGCCATCTTTGGAGAGCGATAACTTAATAGAAATACTGGGCCGCTTCAAAAGCACTCGGGCATATGCGTCATAGACCTAGAGGAGATTCATTATAATGAATTATAGACTGCTGAGTGTCGCCATTGATGGTACAATTGACGGCGCGTATGCCCAAATTTGTGGAAAACGCCCCCTTTTTGCTTGATTTTGACGTCTGAGGCCACCTTTGGAGAGCGATAACTAAATAAATTCTGGGCCGCTTCAAAAGCACTCGGGCATATGCGTCATAGACCTAGAGGAGATTCATTATAATGAATTACAGACTGCTGAGTGTCGCCATTGATGGTACAATTGACGGCGCGTATGCCCAAATTTGTGGGAAACGCCTCCTTTTTGCCTGATTTTGACGTCTGAGGCCATCTTTGGAGAGCGATAACTTAACGAAATACTGGGCCGCTTCAAAAGCACTCGGGCATATGCGTCATAGACCTAGAGGAGATTCATTATAATGAATTACAGACTGCTGAGTGTCGCCATTGATGGTACAATTGACGGCGCGTATGCCCAAATTTGTGAGGAAACGCCCCTTTTTTCCTGATTTTGACGTCTGAGGCCATCTTTGGAGAGCGATAACTTAAAGAAATACTGGGCCGCTTCAAAAGCACTCGGGCATATGCGCTCACAGACCTAGAGGAGATTCATTATTAATGAATTACAGACTGCTGAGTGTCGCCATTGATGGTACAATTGACGGCGCGTTTGCCCAAATTTGTGGGAAACGCCCCCTTTTCCTTGATATTGACGTCGCAGGCCATCTTTGGAGAGCGATAACTTAATAAGAAATACTGGGCCGTTTCAAAAGCACTCGGGCATATGCGTCACAGACCTAGAGGAGATTCATTATAATGAATTACAGACTGCTGAGTATCACCATTGATGGTACAATTGACGGCGCGTTTGCCCAAATTTGTGGGAAACGCCCCCTTTTCCTTGATATTGACGTCTGCAGGCCATCTTTGGAGAGCGATAACTTAATAAGAAATACTGGGCCGCTTCAAAAGCACTCGGGCATATGCCTCACAGACCTAGAGGAGATTCATTATAATGAATTACAGACTGCTGAGTATCGCCATTGATGGTACAATTGACGGCGCGTTTGCCCAAATTTGTGGGAAACGCCCCCTTTTTCCTTGATATTGACGTCTCAGGCCATCTTTGGAGAGCGATAACTTAAGAAATACTGGGCCGCTTCAAAAGCACTCGGGCATATGCCTCACAGACCTAGAGGAGATTCATTATAATGAATTACAGACTGCTGAGTATCGCCATTGATGGTACAATTGACGGCGCGTTTGCCCAAATTTGTGGGAAACGCCCCCTTTTTTGCTTGATATTGACGTCTCAGGCCATCTTTGGAGAGCGATAACTTAAGAAATACTGGGCCGCTTCAAAAGCACTCGGGCATATGCCTCACAGACCTAGAGGAGATTCATTATAATGAATTACAGACTGCTGAGTATCGCCATTGATGGTACAATTGACGGCGCGTTTGCCCAAATTTGTGGGAAACGCCCCCTTTTTGCTTGATATTGACGTCTCAGGCCATCTTTGGAGAGCGATAACTTAAGAAATACTGGGCCGCTTCAAAAGCACTCGGGCATATGCCTCACAGACCTAGAGGAGATTCATTATAATGAATTACAGACTGCTGAGTATCGCCATTGATGGTACAATTGACGGCGCGTTTGCCCAAATTTGTGGGAAACGCCCCCTTTTTGCTTGATATTGACGTCTCAGGCCATCTTTGGAGAGCGATAACTTAAGAAATACTGGGCCGCTTCAAAAGCACTCGGGCATATGCCTCACAGACCTAGAGGAGATTCATTATAATGAATTACAGACTGCTGAGTATCGCCATTGATGGTACAATTGACGGCGCGTTTGCCCAAATTTGTGGGAAACGCCCCCTTTTTGCTTGATATTGACGTCTCAGGCCATCTTTGGAGAGCGATAACTTAAGAAATACTGGGCCGCTTCAAAAGCACTCGGGCATATGCCTCACAGACCTAGAGGAGATTCATTATAATGAATTACAGACTGCTGAGTATCGCCATTGATGGTACAATTGACGGCGCGTTTGCCCAAATTTGTGGGAAACGCCCCCTTTTTCTTGATATTGACGTCTCAGGCCATCTTTGGAGAGCGATAACTTAAGAAATACTGGGCCGCTTCAAAAGCACTCGGGCATATGCCTCACAGACCTAGAGGAGATTCATTATAATGAATTACAGACTGCTGAGTATCGCCATTGATGGTACAATTGACGGCGCGTTTGCCCAAATTTGTGGGAAACGCCCCTTTTTTGCTTGATATTGACGTCTCAGGCCATCTTTGGAGAGCGATAACTTAAGAAATACTGGGCCGCTTCAAAAGCACTCGGGCATATGCCTCACAGACCTAGAGGAGATTCATTATAATGAATTACAGACTGCTGAGTATCGCCATTGATGGTACAATTGACGGCGCGTTTGCCCAAATTTGTGGGAAACGCCCCCTTTTGCTTGATATTGACGTCTGAGGCCATCTTTGGAGAGCGATAACTTAAGAAATACTGGGCCGCTTCAAAAGCACTCGGGCATATGCCTCACAGACCTAGAGGAGATTCATTATAATGAATTACAGACTGCTGAGTATCGCCATTGATGGTACAATTGACGGCGCGTTTGCCCAAATTTGTGGGAAACGCCCCCTTTTTGCTTGATATTGACGTCTCAGGCCATCTTTGGAGAGCGATAACTTAAGAAATACTGGGCCGCTTCAAAAGCACTCGGGCATATGCCTCACAGACCTAGAGGAGATTCATTATAATGAATTACAGACTGCTGAGTATCGCCATTGATGGTACAATTGACGGCGCGTTTGCCCAAATTTGTGGGAAACGCCCCCTTTTTGCTTGATATTGACGTCTCAGGCCATCTTTGGAGAGCGATAACTTAAGAAATACTGGGCCGCTTCAAAAGCACTCGGGCATATGCCTCACAGACCTAGAGGAGATTCATTATAATGAATTACAGACTGCTGAGTATCGCCATTGATGGTACAATTGACGGCGCGTTTGCCCAAATTTGTGGGAAACGCCCCTTTTTGCTTGATATTGACGTCTCAGGCCATCTTTGGAGAGCGATAACTTAAGAAATACTGGGCCGCTTCAAAAGCACTCGGGCATATGCCTCACAGACCTAGAGGAGATTCATTATAATGAATTACAGACTGCTGAGTATCGCCATTGATGGTACAATTGACGGCGCGTTTGCCCAAATTTGTGGGAAACGCCCCTTTTTGCTTGATATTGACGTCTCAGGCCATCTTTGGAGAGCGATAACTTAAGAAATACTGGGCCGCTTCAAAAGCACTCGGGCATATGCCTCACAGACCTAGAGGAGATTCATTATAATGAATTACAGACTGCTGAGTATCGCCATTGATGGTACAATTGACGGCGCGTTTGCCCAAATTTGTGGGAAACGCCCCTTTTTGCTTGATATTGACGTCTCAGGCCATCTTTGGAGAGCGATAACTTAAGAAATACTGGGCCGCTTCAAAAGCACTCGGGCATATGCCTCACAGACCTAGAGGAGATTCATTATAATGAATTACAGACTGCTGAGTATCGCCATTGATGGTACAATTGACGGCGCGTTTGCCCAAATTTGTGGGAAACGCCCCTTTTTGCTTGATATTGACGTCTCAGGCCATCTTTGGAGAGCGATAACTTAAGAAATACTGGGCCGCTTCAAAAGCACTCGGGCATATGCCTCACAGACCTAGAGGAGATTCATTATAATGAATTACAGACTGCTGAGTATCGCCATTGATGGTACAATTGACGGCGCGTTTGCCCAAATTTGTGGGAAACGCCCCCTTTTTGCTTGATATTGACGTCTCAGGCCATCTTTGGAGAGCGATAACTTAAGAAATACTGGGCCGCTTCAAAAGCACTCGGGCATATGCCTCACAGACCTAGAGGAGATTCATTATAATGAATTACAGACTGCTGAGTATCGCCATTGATGGTACAATTGACGGCGCGTTTGCCCAAATTTGTGGGAAACGCCCCCTTTTTGCTTGATATTGACGTCTCAGGCCATCTTTGGAGAGCGATAACTTAAGAAATACTGGGCCGCTTCAAAAGCACTCGGGCATATGCCTCACAGACCTAGAGGAGATTCATTATAATGAATTATAGACCTCTGAGTGTCACCATTGATGGTACAATTGACGGCGCGCATGCCCGCATTTCTGAGACACGCCCCTTTTGTCCCTGATTTTGACGTCTGAAGCTGCGAAGACTTAAGAAATATTGGACCGCTTCAAAAGATTTCTGGCGTACGCTTAGCAAACCTACATAAGATTGATTATTTAGCACTAACAGCGTGCTAAATGTCAGCATAAATGGTACTGTTCATGTCGCGTTTGCCAAAATATCTGGACCACGCCCACTCATTGTGGCATTTTTATCTTTAATACCATCCTTGAAGTGCAACAGCTGGAGAAATAAAATTCGGACACTTTTTAAAGGATAGTTCGAACCAAAAAACTTCTTGCCTCCTTAATTATTTAGCACTTTAAGTAGAATTTATTTGAGGTAATTACGTGATGAGAACAAAGAAAAACGCATTCAGGTTCCGTGCTTATAATTTAAGAAAACATTCAGTGTAGTTGCCGTTTCGTTTTACAGTACATATGTTGCTAAAGTATGTATTTAGGAACGCAATAACGTCACTGAATCCTCGAGTCTCCTCACCAACGGCGGCTTCTTTTTTGTATTTAAAGTCCTGCGGAACCACTTTAAAATTAAGTAATATGAAAATAAAAAATGTGTCCATGTAGCTAGACACATTGGCTATATATATAGCAAAATGCAACTAAATTGATGGTGTGGTTCTCTTGGGGTTTGCAATAAATGTTGAAAAGACGTACGATTTTCTGCGGCTCGCCATAGGAACCAATGAGTAAAAGTTTGGTTGCATTTTGGCTGTACTTAATATAAACCCACGACCACGAAATTTTTCGTGCAAGTTGAGGGCAACGTAGTAAAAGTGACACAAAAGTGCAAAGCGATTAAGTGATTAGTTTTGTTGGTATAAAAAAAGATCGCTTTGGTCCATTGAGTTACGGGCGGCGGCGCAACGGCGGCCGATAGATGGCGTAAGTAGTGGCGGCGCGCGCATGTCTGAGAATCTTGGGGTTGGATGCCCTTGACTCAATGTGAACAGACGATCGCGTCGGATCAGTGTTCCCGCAAACCTACAAGAAAAATGTACGCGCAAACAGGTTGCCTTCATTGTTAGCCGTCGCTCATGCTGGCCTTTTGCTGCGTAGTTTAATTCGTGACTTCCGAGTGTCCACGTAATATATCAGCTGAGGCAGCGCGAAAACGCCGGCCGGAGGGAATACCGGAAAATCTTACGAGGCGCCTCTGGTCAAGCCCCGATTGCACCGCGTGGAGAGGCAGCGTGGGCTCGCTGCCTTCCGCGCTTTGACTTCGCAGACGAACAAGTGTCTTCCAAGGCTGGAGGCGGAGCATCTACTGCATTCTTAAACTGTGATTGAATATACAGTTGCCCCAGATGAGGGCCTCATGCATGGCTGGCTTCTACTTTATCAAGTAAACATGCATGCAAGAAGGAACAAGTCAATCGCCCAAGACGAAAATGCCGAGGTTGCCTGTTCGTTCCAAGGACGGCATTCTACTGTTCAGTTAGGGCCTATTTTGAAGGGAATGATAGCTTCCCAAATATACTATTGATCGCCATCATTTTTGACAGCCTTGTAGACGCGTTGCCTGTTTTTCGCCCGTCTCTTAACGCTTCCTAGGTGGCAGTGCCGGCCGCCCAAGGAGACTGTAGTCAATGACAGAATAAGAGCGGCAAGGCGTTCTCATTCCGTCCGAACTGGCACGCGCTCCCTTCCGCCGTGCTTTGAGTGCGCTCGGGGTGAGACGCCGGAGCGATGTCGAAGGACTGGAGGCGGAACTGAAGCTCTTACCTGCAGTTCTATCTTTGATGTCCGTGTTTGTGCAGCCTCCCTCTGACTTATGATGGAACCAAGCATTAGAAAACATTTCATGCCAAAGGTCACTGTCAAATGACATTCTTTTTTTCACATTCAATGAGTTTTTGTAGGCAGCCATACGCTGAACACTTTTATTTCAGCCTAAAACGGGTTCACCGCGGTGTCAGTTCTTTCTTCCCAGCGCACGAATCCCGAACAAGGATGTGTCTTGGAATGTCTGACGCGCGCTAGACACAGCGCAAAGCCGCCAAAACATACACGACTCCGACGACTAGCTAGAACACAAAGGATTACTTCCGCTTGAGTTCCCTTCTCACGATGAACAGTTCAGATTCATAGAAAGATGAAGAATGATGACACACGGTTTCGTAAGACAAATGAACAATATATGTGGAAGCAAAGAGGCTGAACAAAAACAAAACAAATGATGGCAAGTGGTTCTGTAAGGCAAATAAACAAACGCGTGGCACACAGGCTGTCTGCGCACAACACCCAAAAATAAACGTGCAAAAAAAAAATAGACAGATGATTGCAAGACAAATGAACAAATGCGTAGCACACAGTTAGGTTGTCCGCACACACCAGCCAAGAGCAGGCGCTCTGAACAAATAAATGATGACAAATGACATTGTGAGACACACCAACAAATGCGAGGAGGCCATCAGTTAGGTCGTCTGCAAGAACGGATAAGCTGCTACAAATCGAGCGGCATCAGCGCTTGCGGCGTCCTGCCGGCGCCGTAGGTGACCGCCATCTGGAGCAAGTGCATCTGGGCGCTGCCCACCAGGTAATCGGGGGTGCATCGCAGGTGCCTCTTGAGCGACACGAGGAAGTGGTCCCAGTCGTCCAGCCTCCGGCGCTTCGGCGGCAGTTCCTCGGGGGTCGAGGAGGCCGCCGGGCTGGGGCTCGGGCTCGGTCTTCGTGCCACCTGGACCTCGCAGGTCATGCACTCGTCCAGGTCTACCCGGTCGGTCGGCGACGGGGCGTCGTAAGGCGCAGTCGGGGGTTCGTTGGACACCTCGATGATCGTCTCGCAGATGGGCTCCTCGGCGTCCGTGGCCACTTCCCACGAGTCCCCTGGGCCGGCACCGCGTCCGTCCTTGCCGCCCTCGGGCGCTTTGGAACATAGCCGCTGAAAGCGGTCCTGCAACGTAGTTTTCAAATAGTCTAAACTTCCACAGGGGCGACGGGTGACGCGGTGTTGTAGTAACGCCTCCTGCACACCACGGCCGCAGTGTTGGATTACACCTACCGGGGCAGCGCTCGGCTGAGATTCCTGCACTCACTGACCAAGCACACCCTGTGCACCTCGCTGGCTTTGGGCAAAGTACACAGAGAATCCAAAACTATGGCCCTGCTATCTACGATGCGTGCTCCCTCCAGTGCACACAAGACGCCTGAAAAATGTTCTGTCCTCCTACCCGAGAGGTTCGTCTGCCATAGTATGGCGACACTCGTTCACGCTATACTTCAGTCGGTGCAGTACGACCGCTAGTCCGGTGTTTGGAAGCTGCATCACGACAGCGGCGGTACAGGAAAGCGCGCCGGTACGATGCTCAGTCAGATGGCAAAGCGATACGATTGATTTAGGAGACACCAGCTGAACAAACCAAGCATACAAATGTCGAGAGACGCATTCAACCGCTGGCTCTCTCGTCCTCCTTACATTTGTATGCTTGGTTGGTTCAGCTGGAGTCTCCTAAATATGTTTAACCAACGTGCTCAACTCTTTCCCGTGATACGATTGAATCAGTAGCAGAGGCGTCGGAACTATTTCGGAGAGGGGAAGGGGCGGGGGGGGGGGGGGCGCAACAGTGGTGGTGGTGGTGGGTGGGGGGGAGGGAGGGGGGCGAGCGAGATTTTCCACCGCCTCCACCGTATTTCTTACACAAAATTTCTGAAATATATATGGGGGGGGGGGGGGAAGGGTCGCATCCTCTGCCCTCTTCCGCCCCCCTGTTCCGACGCCACTGACCAATAGGGAAGCAGTAAATTAGAAAGAAGCACATACCCTCTTTGCGAACGTGCCAACAATTCTAGGACAACAACGAAATGACCTGGTCACTTGGATATACGCGTAATAATATTGTTTTGGACGTTGCAAAAATGAAAGCCGTTTACAACTCCTTGTAACGCCGAATTAGAGCGCAGCTCTTGAGGAGGAGGAAGGGAAGGTACGGAGAGGAGGCTATGCCCCTCCTCCTCTCCTGCCCACCCGCATTTAGGGAAAACTTCCCCGCTAAATCTAGCGGGGAAAATTTTTCGCTCGATTAAGCGGGGAAAATTTCCCGCTAGATTTAGCGGGGAAATTTTCCGCTAGATTTAGAGGGGAAATTTACCCATCATGCACAGCGCGGTTACGCCGACGGCGACGCCGCTCAAGCCGGAAACGGGCGCCTAAGAGCTGCGCTCTAAAAAACAACCAGAGGGTGCAGTGTCTCGGAAGCAGTGGCGTCACTAGGGTCAGGGGTACCCAGGGCAGCGGCCCGCCCCCACCTCCCCTCCCCCCACAAACACACACACACACATCTCTCTCTCTCTCTCTCTCGTAGCCTCCCTGAGCGCTGCAACCAAGCCGGTCCCCCCCCCCTCCCCACCCTAGTGACGCCACTGCTCGGGAGGGAGCAGGTAATGGCGCCCGGCTCTGTGTGTACACGCCTGTCGTTTGGTGTCTGTTGTAACCGGGCAATTGTCACTAAAGCGCCGTTCACACATATGCAATCGGGTAAAGGTCCGTTCACACTCCAGCAACCGAGTACGACCGAGAGAGACCACACCGGTTTTAGATGCGGAGCATCTCTTGCTCGGGTCTATGTCCCGCGGCCTTGTAGTCCGCACTCACACTACGCACGCGCAACTCTCCTCCTTCCCTCTCTCCAACAGCTGCGCGTTACTCTCTCCGCTCTCTCTCTCTACCAGCTGCGTGCACTGCGCGTGCGTTCGCTTCTCCTCACACCGCGCGCGCACGCGCAACTCTCTCCTCTAATCTCCTCTCCTTCAAGTGTGAAAAAAAAAATGAACGGCGAGCGGTGAGCGTTTTAAGTTTCTCTGCCGCGAGCCGCGACGAAGGCTCGCGTAGGGGTTCCGCTAGGGCAGTCGGTGGCGCCATCTCTCGACGTCAGCACGCAACTGACTCTTTCCTCGGAACCAACACGATGCTCCGCATCACCCCATGGTTCCCCTCGGGAAGATGGTGCATTTTTTTTAAGCCTCTTGCGACGTCTTAGGACCGGATGCGCTGCAGCGGAGCTGGTCCTAAGACGTCGCAAAGACTTAAAACCGGCCTGGTCTCTCTCGGTCTTACTCGGTTGCATATGTGTGAACGGCGATTTGGACCGAGAGACCAGACCGGTTTTTAAGCCTCTTGCGACGTCTTAGGACCGGATCGCTGCAGCGGAGCTGGTCCTAGACGTAAGGCTTAAAAACCGGCCTGGTCTCTCTCGGTCTTCTCGGTTGCATATGTGTGAACGGCGATTTGGACCGAGAGACCAGACCGGTTTTAAGCCTCTTGCGACGTCTTAGGACCGGATGCGCTGCAGCGGAGCTGGTCCTAGACGTCGCAAGAAACTCAAAACCGGCCTGGTCTCTCTCGGTCTTACTCGGTTGCATATGTGTGAACGGCGATTTAGACCGAGAGACCAGACCGGTTTTAAGCCTCTTGCGACGTCTTAGGACCGGATGCGCTGCAGCGGAGCTGGTCTAAGACGTCGCAAGAGCTTAAAATCAGCCTGGTCTCTCTCGGTCTTACTCGGTTGCATATGTGTGAACGGCGATTTAGACCGAGAGAGACCGAGACCGGTTGCTAAGCCTCTTGCGACGTCTTAGGACCGGATGCGCGCTAGCTTGGAGCTGGTCCTAAGGTATCGTCAGGGCTTAAAAACCGGCCTGGTCTCTCTCGGTCTTACTCGGTTGCATATGTGTGAACGGCGATTTAGACCGAGAGACCAGACCGGTTTTCAAGCCTCTTGCGACGTCTTAGGACCGGATGCGCTGCAGCGGAGCTGGTCCTAAGACGTCGCATAAACTGAAACCGGCCTGATCTCTCGATCTTACTCAGTTGCATATGTGTGAACGGCGATTTAGACCGAGAGAGACCAGACCGGTTTCAAGCCTCTTGCGACGTCTTAGGACCGGATGCGCTGCAGCAGAGCTGGTCCTAAGACGTCGCAAGAGACTCAAAAACCGGCCTGGTCTCTCTCGGTCTTACTCGGTTGCATATGTGTGAACACGGCGATTTAGACCCGAGAGACCAGACCGGTTTTTAAGCCTCTTGCGACGTCTTAGGACCGGATGCGCTGCAGCGGAGCTGGTCCTAAGACGTCGCAAGAGACTTAAAACCGGCCTGGTCTCTCTCGGTCTTACTCGGTTGCATATGTGTGAACGGCGATTTAGACCGAGAGACCAGACCGGTTTTAAGCCTCTTGCGACGTCTTAGGACCGGATGCGCTGCAGCGGAGCTGGTCCTAAGACGTCGCAAGAGACAAAACCGGCCTGGTCTCTCTCGGTCTTACTCGGTTGCATATGTGTGAACGGCGATTTAGACCGAGAGAGACCAGACCGGTTTTTAAGCACTCTTGCGACGTCTTAGGACCGGATGCGCTGCAGCGGAGCTGGTCCTAAGACGTCGCAAAGCACTAAAAACCGGCCTGGTCTCTCTCGGTCTTACTCGGTTGCATATATGTGAACGGCGATTTAGACCGAGAGACCAGACCGGTTTTTAAGCCTCTTGCGACGTCTTAGGACCGGATGCGCTGCAGCTCTAAAGGAGTATTCATACGAGGGCAAAATCCCGGGGATTTCTCTCCGGCACGCGCATCCCACGACGAAAACGTCAGCCTTTGCGATGTGCAAAAGCCTCGCGTTTTCATCTCGTGATGCGCGCGTGCCGGGGAGAAATCCCCGGGATTTCTCCCTCGTGTGAATACCCCTTAAGGAGCGGTGCAACGATACTCAATAGACCGATCTCACCAGCCAGTTTGACTACGCCACCGCTGCCGCAATGCATTGAGGGAACTTTAGTCTTTCTGCGCGTGCGACAACCTCGCTGGAGCTCTGCGCGTGTGGAGCACGAGACAGCACGAGCACTCTCGTGCACTGCCGTTTTCCTCCTGTGAACTAAAGTTATGGCGGCGTCACGCATGCGCTCATCGCTTGGTGAGATAGGTCTATTGGAATGTTTTTCTCTTTACACGAGCTTACTGGCAAACCTGGGACTCAAGGATACTCATACGCAACGCCACTGGCCAAGAAACTCCTTTGTTGCCGGTGTAATTTCAAGGACAAAATCGATCATTTTCATTCAATCTCTCCTTTGCAAAATTTGATGACGTAAAGTGGGGATCGCAGTACACCCATATGACGATATTTGAATGCGATTCATAGATTGGACCCGAGCATTGCGTGGGCACTCGATTTGTGCTCGTGATAATTACTAGCTCGAGAAGCATTCGGGTAGTGGCCCGTGTCCAATCGCTGCAACGACGACAACAGCCGAGCCATAACAATGCCTGGAACTCAGCGCGTGTCCTGTGTTTTGCCACCCCCAGCGCGTGGCTATGAGCAACATTGGCGGCATATAATCCGCTCCAGATCACGTGGCCGCTTGTTCTGGCTGCGAGTTGAGGGGGTGAACGATGCTCGTTTTTCTTAAGTTTTTTTCTGGGACTTCTATTGCGTGGGGTGAAAAACAAACGCGTGTTTCATAGGTCATTAACGTCAGGGATCCGTTTTAAGCGGTATTTGCGGAAAGTACAAAAATTGTTGCATCGCCCCTTTAAGACGTCGGAAGAGGCTTAAAAACCGGTCTGGTCTTCTTCGGTCTTACTCGGTTGTAAGTATGTGAACGGCGCTTAACGCGCAGTAATAGCCACGTTGGTAACACCCGCTACACTAGAAAAAACAAGATCTAGAGCAGAATTTCTTGCTGTAGCTCTTGTTTTGAAAAGTTACTGGGAAAAGTAGGTCGACTTGTCCTACGTGATCTGATGTAATGTCGAGGAGCCCTTAGCATTCGTGGCTACAAAAGAGGGGAGGGTTGGAAGACATGGAGTTCTCACGGGCGTATATCGAGGACGTCCTTGAGGAACATCATCTGGTGGAAGTAGGCCCATCGCACGCAGGCCGCCTTGTCTTTGGACGTCGCGGACAGCTCCGAGTCTCGAAGCCGGCGCAGGAATGTGTCACGGAGGTTCTTCCAGCGTCTCTGTACCTCTTTACCTGCACGCCGGGAGATAAAGCGAGCCTCATCTCCCCGTTTCCGTACGATGGCAGCGAAGCGTGTGTTCAATTTACGTGCACAGGTAGCGGCAAATGCCCCTCAAAGGGAATGATATATCCCTCCGCCACCTCCGCATCCGATAGCGTCCCATCGTTTCCGTCACGTCGCGGCCAACGCGCGAGGAGGGTCTTGCCTTGCTTTGAATATTTGCTTTATCTTTCGACCTTGACTTAGCGTTGTGGAAGCCGCGAGAGGAGATTAGAAGTCGTTTTTGTTTCCGATGGAAACAAAAACTACCTTGGGAGATTAGCTTCCCCTTCCGATGGATACAAAGGCCACTTTCAGGGGCTCGGTTTCCTCTCCAATGAATACAAAGGTCGCTTTCTTAAAAAAATGGGAAGGGGGTTCGGAGACAAGTTGGCATCACTCTGTAGCCATTATCTATTCATTGAAGCGGAACAAGGGGTGTTTCCAGGGAACTATTCTTTCGACTGCGGATGGATTTCAAACGGTCGCATCACGATTATGGGAGGAGCTTCTCCTACCTTCTTGACTTGTAACCGACTAGACACCTTTCCAAAAAACGCTTCTAGGCCGCCGCCATGTTGCTGATGCTGATGCGGCTAGTGCGACTCTCGCGCCCTCTATCAGCTAGAAATTTTCTGCCACTCTCTGGGACTGAAGACCCGCTCAGCGCGGTTCTCTACCTGCGTTTTTGCGGTTTTGCATTCGACGTTTTCTCGCCCCTCTTGAAAGTTTTCACTTAATTTTTTTATGCGTGCTGCGTACCCTTTCTGTGTTATCTTCCATTGTGAGAAATAAGGCTGGTAAGTGCCTGCCATTCAAGCTTTTCTGCTTGACATTCACGGGAAACGAAGGAGGTGAAGGACGTCGAACGACCCTCGACGCGATTTTGCGAACATTGTTCTCCCCCTCCCAGAGATAATCCGCGTAGAATCCTCAGTCACCTCCAAAAATAGTTGTCCGGGTTGGTGTGGGAAACGGGTCAGTCGCGTTCGTTCCTTTGACTTGGTGCTGTTGTGAAAAAGGAAGCTCTCCACGAAACGTGCCCCAAAATGAAGTCATCTTGGATTCCGTCCGATCGTCAAGATGTGACTGTCGTCGACTGTGACTGTGTTATTTGAGATCTTTCTCAAATAAATTATTTTTGGATAACGCTGCATCGTGTGGTACGTACAATATATTGTTCGAATGTTAACACTTTCTAAATTGTATGTCCGTGTCCTGTCCACCGGTAAACACGTTATTTGTGAGCGTGAAGAATGCATGCCTTTCGGCTCTCTTTTGTTGTAATTTATTTTTGACAGCTAAGCGCTTTGTCGTTTGTTATGCGGCGAATCGCGCGGAGCCGTCAAAACTTATCGTAAAAACACACACAAAAACTAGAACTATACATTCAAGTCGCATTCGTTTTGTCGCGTGCGTACCCAACAAAAATAGTTTATAAGTTTTTATTGCTTTTTTTTTCTTTCAAATGTGGTACAATGCTTTCTCGATGACCTCGGGAAAATACGTGCACCATGAAACACAATATACAGCGGGAAAAGACGAGAATTTAGCCGCCAGCATTGTTTGAAACTGCGCCTATCGAAATCACAGTCCTCTCAGTTAGGGTTAGCAGGGACGCCGGTGAGAGTCTAGCCTCAAACCCAGTGACTGGGCTCGAAAACGGTTTGCTGCCATTTAGCGCTCTCTGGGCGGCACCATTTTGTTCGACAGCAGCGCCCTCTCCAAACATCCGGGAAATTCAGCGGGTTCGGCTAAGGCGCCGCCATCTTGAATTGACGTCACTTCCAGTATGGGCGAAAACATTGTTGGGAGTGTCTACATCCACGCGCGGGGATGTAGCCACGTCGGGAGGAGATAAGGCTCCATCCACGCACTACGTCACTTCCGGCGCATTACGTCACTTCCTGCGTGGACGGAGGCAGTTCTTCGTTCTTCTCGGGCCTTCTCTCCGTTGTCTCCGTCCACGCAGCAATCAACCAACTTGCCTCCCATTGTTTTGCCATGTGCTCGGCGGCCATTGCTCCTTTCGTTCCTGCCGTGCGCGGACGGCTGTTCCTGCCTGGTCATCCCCAAACGGATTTGACTTTCCCTGAAGCGTTTTTTTTTCTTGTTTTCTTGGTCAAGGAGTTGGCCCTTTGTGTATTAGCACGGTCGCGCTTCTGATATGCCTCGATTTTTGGTTGTCGGGGATTCGATTGTGAAATATTTGTCCCAGTATTTCCCATCGAATAACCGTGTGGCTGTCGAAGTGCGGGTGTTTAGTGGCATTAGGATCGAGGCTTTGTTTTCCAAGGTGTCTGACACCCTGCTCGATTTTGGCACAAACATGCACCAGCGTTTGTGCCAGCGCGCACGTTGACAAATACCGTCGGCTGGCCGCTCAGATCTTGGAACGCAGTCCGACGATGCAGATCGCCTTTTCTTCCGTCCTTCCGAGGCGGGAGAACAAGTTTTCTTCGTTGGAGTGTCAGCGTAGTCAGAGTGCCGAGATCCAGGCGTTGAATGATCGGCACAGAGACGTGAACTGGGCTCCTGCAAGATTTCTTGCGCAAGAAGGGCTTCGTGTTCATCGGTGATCTCGTGGACGAGTGGCATCTGTGCACCGGCTACTGTTTAATTTGTCATGGAATAAACTGTTTCTGGAATCTTTCACCAAGTTTTCTCGATTGAATGCTCTCAGTATGTTTGTTATTACTGGGACTAATGCATGTTTTCCCTTCTCACAATTTTTGTGAGATTGCGAGCGTGCGCGCAAGTCAAGAACGTACGGAGCAGTGGGCTCGCACTTGTGCCCTTCGATGCACAACCAAGCCAACCACACACACGACGAAGCCTCACCAGCCTCACTGCCTCGCCTCGCCTCGGCAGCGATGTACACATGGGCTAAAAGGCCCCGGGGGCCTTAGCCCATGTGTGTGTGCGTGCGGGCACGCCCGCACGCACACACGGATGGCACGCACGCCGCCCCCACGTGTGTGTGACTCCTGGACAACATAACTATAAAGATATTTATTGATACTATTTTTATGACGCATGATATTTGCTATTAGTCTTAGAAAACAGTAAAAAGAAACTATAAATTGTCTAAGAATTTGTAAGGTCACGTGACATATTAACTTTAAAACAACAATAAAATGAAACCTCTTTATTTTTATATCCTATATTTACTTTTGACAAAGCATAATATGTACATAAAAACAAATTATGTCATTATATTTTAAGTCACGTGACCTTTTGCGTGGATGGAGCCTTATCTCCTCCCGACTTGGCTACGTCCCACGTGTTACCTGTCTCTTTCGGTCTCGCCGATGAAGATCGCCTATTACGATCATGAGACGAGACAAACACGGAAGTATTTTACCGGCACGAAGGACTTAAACACGTCTTTTCGCGCGTACTGGATCTTAGAAACTGACTCGCTCACTCTTAGCTCGCTTGCTTTGAGTCGGCCGAGTTGAGAACGATGCGTGAGAGACTAGGGTGCCACTAAAATAAAAAAGGTTGTAGTGTTACCCCGTGCAGCTTGCGTCAGTGAAAGGAGAGTCACCAACAATCGAGCACCTCGCTATTTTGTTTGTGCAACATATTTCCGCGATCCGTACTTCACAAATACAACTAAAGATATGCGATGCTGCATTTATTTTTCAGGATCACTTCACGAACGATCAGTTTGTGCCAGTGATCTTGGCATAGACTGGCCTCAAGAAACTCAAGCCATATGCAGATCCTTCCTTTTTTTTTTTCACACCGACCTCTTCCGAATGTGCAATATTTTGCCTTGTAGCAATAAATATTTTAATGTCTTCATCTTTGTATGTGATTTGTCTTCTGTGATTCATAAAACATCAATTATTGACAATAAAAAAATTGCTCTTGTATTCAAAAGGCTTTGCTGAAGGATCCCTCTGTCTTCGTTTTGTAACTCACAAAGTAAGGTACGCCCGCGGGAGTGCGGCAAAGCTTATGCGCTTTGAGAGTGAACTCAAAGGTCTACCTTGCGCGGGAGAACGTCAAAACACCAATATATGTGATAAATGAGAAACGTGCTGGCAAGGCAACCGAGCACACGCAATTTTTCATTTTAACGTAGGGGATACAAGTGAGTGTATTTGATTATTTGACGGGTAGTTTTATGCACGAGGCGCGCAGACAGCAGACGTCGCATATTCCTCCGCGCGCATGAGCGCAGTTGAAGGTAGTATTCGACGCTTATAGAATGTGTGTGAAAAGTGTATGAAGTAAACCAAGCTGCTGGATTGACAAAACGATCGGTGATGCTATACATTACCGAAAAGTCCTGTTTTACACGATGCATAGTGGTGTCATTT
>JAZHYW010035793.1:0-26150 GCA_037355805.1 Ixodes ricinus | reverse complement strand
CTCCGCTGAATTAGCTGGTAAATCGATGCCGCAGCAGAGCGCGACGCCGAAGCTCAGAGGTCGCTTCGACTTCTATTGCCTGGGCTATCGCTAAGTTCTCGAGGCAGCATAGAAACAAACATCGCTCCAGTACTATTTTTATGTTCGGGCCGTGTCATTCCTACGCTGACTAGAAGAGTACTTACCTTCAAAAATCGCTGGCTTTCATATGTAACACTCATTTCACGATGCAGTAAGATAATTTCTGGTGGTCCGCTGTTAACGCATCTAAAACGAATTCTCCTTCTCGTCCGCCATTTGTTTGACCAGCGCGCTTCCAGGCTCGCTGGAGTCGCTAATAACCGCTGGTGACCATTCGCCGTAGTATTAGCGCCCGTAACAGGCTTAATTGGTAGCGGCAATTGGTCGCGATGGGGACAATTGGCCGCATTAAATGGGCGAACAGACATGTTGAAGACAGAGTGAGTCGCATAGGTAGAGACTCGACATCACAGCGTCATTCACCCTCTCCCGCGCTCGGGAGAGGGTGATGTAGCGGCCGCGTTCAGCCTCACGAGAGCGGAATGAGCCCTCGTGCATGGAACGCGCGCAGCACCGGTAGCTGTGACAGCGCTGTAAAGCGCGTCCTATGGTAAAGATATAAACAACCGCTTAGAGTACCGTTGGTTGAGACTAGCTGAGACGCCAGAAAGTCTGGTCGGTACCATTTTGAGTGTTTGTGCGTATGGCGCGTGCTTTGCTCGCCTTCCTAAGTGACACAAACGCACGTGCTGGGCTGCGGAGATCGTGCGCAGGGCTGTGAAAGTGTCAACAAATTTAGAATCGCCTCAAGAGTGGGCTGGCGTATCTAGAGTGTGCCGCCACCTGACGAACGCCGCATAACTCCGCGACCGCTTGATGCTATTCGCATTAACGTAGATAATCATTCCCAAAGGATGGTTCTTGCTGATTTTGTAATTTATCAAGTATATTTTCCAGATGAATGACTATAAGCTGTACAATTTACTGGCACATTTCTGTATCCTTGTTTTCGGGGAATGCTCAAGATTATATTTAACAATACTGTAAAGATCAGATCCACGAGATATGGGCTTTGTACAGGACGGAATAGGGTAGGAGTTGTTTTTTTTTGTTAAGACCATCATAATGGGATGCGCGTTTGGGGGTGAAATCATTTAAAGCCGCGAAATGCATAAACATTTTTTTTTCGCTACAATGCTCATGCAGGTGTTGCAGGCTAAAATGAATGAAGAATAAAGAGGTGGCCAACAGCAAACTAAAAGTGGACACCCAAATCTTAGCTGTCACTTCAATTGATAGTAGTATTTGTGCAAAAAGTTAAAAAAAAAACTGCGTCGCAGACATAGTTATAAGGGATGCGGCAACAAAGTGTCTTCAACTCTTTCAACGCAATGAATCACGTGGACCTCCTAAATAGGTTGCTTAACTCAGGAATCTAGAAAAACAAAGCTTTAATTGATCACTTAGAAACCAAAAAGTAGCTACAACAGGGGTCTTTAAAACTACCTGTACACATATGTCAATCAATCAATCAGTCGCTATTTCAGTTGAATAGCTAAACTCGTGTATGAAAAGCAGTGTCGTCTACACGTTTATTCGGCTTCGCCAATCTCTATAAAGAAGCCCCATGTCACCCTTTTGCAAGTTTTGGACTAATTGACCGAAAGTGACTTTAACTGTCCTGTTACTGAATTGCAACTTATATGATCGATTGTCGTGCATAATTGTCTTCGACTTAACTACCCGTATAATCTTCATTACAACACCTCTTCTTGCACATCAAGAGAATTTTAGAGCAATAACAGATATTTTTAGCACACACTACATTTTTTAACAAGGGAAAACAGCTTCTCACAATAACTAAAAAAATAAAATCAGCTCTTTCTATTTAATTTTTATTTTTCATATTTTAAGCATTTAGTAAAAGTGCTGAGGAACATGGCAAACAATGATCTTATATCATCCTGCCAATGGCCCAAATTAAATCTCTGAAGCAAAATGTACCAAATTTAGCTCTCCATAAATCTCATTAGCAGTGTTCTGGGTTTCATAAACTAGAAAATGCCGTTGGTAGAGTCAAACATAGTACATTTAGGTGTAAACAATTTTGCAGTAATCAATAAAGTTTCGTTTAATGTGTTCGCAAATAATAGTGAAAAGGCAACATTTGATGTCATTTTCCAGCTCTATTTTGATTTTTCATGTTCTTCACATTGTATTCTGGTGTTTTAGGAAACGGTGTACAATGAAATAGTATTTTTTACAAGGAGAAATTTTAGCAGTGGAATTCCAGAATGAAAGTCGGTTCAAACCTCCGGCATGTTATGACAAGCAATTTTATTACAGTCTG
Organism: Ixodes ricinus; assembly: GCA_037355805.1. Classification (NCBI taxonomy): domain Eukaryota; kingdom Metazoa; phylum Arthropoda; class Arachnida; order Ixodida; family Ixodidae; genus Ixodes; species Ixodes ricinus. The sequence continues at coordinate 23,779 of JAZHYW010035793.1, read as the reverse complement.
TTCCAAGACAGGCGCTTATATGCAAAGTGTAGCCAATCCAGAGCTTACATAAACTTTAAGTTTGTTCTAGCAAAGATTGTAATAAATCAGTAACTGTTCTAGCTAAAAGATTGCTTTGAGCAAATTTCATCATGCGTCAATCAACTTAGTCCTATACAAGATTTGCTGTGCTGTGTTTGTTTACAGGGATAGTTATAAGAATTTGTTATCAGAGACTTTGAGGAGTGTAAGCTGAAGGCGAGATGTTTTTTCTGATATTTTAAAGTTGTACGCCAATTCTGCTATGGCTTCTAAAGGAGAGCTGGCATGTAATCCTAGCCAAACGAAAAAAATAAGACGAAGCCTTTTTTTTATATGGGGTTTGTCACAAGTGACATTTAAGCGTGACACTCGCTACAAGTGGCACGTTATGAGAAAATCTGAATAATGTGGGAATTGCTAACAAAGGGATATAAGGGCTACACCGTGCCACGCAAATCGACGCATTTATAAACACTAGATGCTCCGAGATAGTGAGGTCTACAAGCAGACGCTTCCTGCTGTACTCACCGCTGGCGAACTTCCCGCAGGAAGCGGGGCCACGGTCACCGTCCTGAGCCGCCTCGGGCACCGCTGGCGTCCGGCACGGGAGGAGGAGGGCGAAGGCGGGGTTCGCTTCAGAATCAAGGGCTAGTCCACTCACTCCGTCAGCACGCTGGTCCGGGTCGACCGTGATGCCACCCCTTTCCAATAACCATCTGAAGGCATCTGGCATGCCTTCAACTCTTCCAGGCTGCTGCTGTCGCCGGGATTCAGGTCCACGATGGCTGGCAGCGAACAGAATCCGCTCCGATAGGGCGTATATTTGTCGGTGATACACGATGGTTGAAGCTCCTCCCCGCCTCTTTTTCCATTCCCGGTAGTAATGAACGCTGGAAAGGGAGGTGACGCCTCCTCTCCGCTGTTCGCTCCGGCTGAATAGTGGAAAGGGGTGGGAGTGAGCTTCCACTTCGCTCTCGACCTGTCATCGACTATAGGTCCACAAGAGGACAAGTCCGTCACAAAAGAAACCGCTTCGCTTTTTGTCTTTAAAAGAAACAATGCAGTCCCTTTCAGTACCACCTAGGAAGACCCACATCAAATATTACCACTTACTTCTAGCTCTAAATGTTTCTTAAACTATCCGGCAAACTTTGCACCCAGCTTCCTTAAGTTGCCAAAATCGGTTGTAACTCAAGCGGGGCGAATTGAGCGCTAAACCAACAGCGCAGTCGAGTGCCACGGCGTGTGCGTAGCCACACATTGAGCTAAACGCCATCACCGAACCCCGCCCCTCTCTGCTTGTTCTTGCTTGTCCGGACAGTTTTAACGTGAGCGCATCGCCAGCAGCGTATCCCCTCGGCGCTCAGCGGTGAACCTATGCGGGTTGCGGCAGGTAACCGTCGCCAGCCGACGCAGGATCTCACCGCCGTCCAGCCGTGGTCCTCGCCGTGTCCAGAGTCACAACCACAGCCCGCTCGTCTCCCACCGTCCTGTGAATTATTGTCTCTCGGAGTTTCCGTTAACACGACGGACACTACGTGGTGAGCAGACTTATGCTGCAGCCGTGCAGACGCCGTCGAATGTCGAGAACACCAAACGTAGAGTGAGGTGTGTGCAGGCGACACGGTTGCGCCAGGCACACGACAGATCCCCGCCCGGCCGCGTTATTGAGATCGAGTGACGATCTCCACCACCACGGGATAGCCATGTTTTTGGCAGCCCGAAAGGTCAACGGCTACCGGACGGAGCCGTAGGTTTTGGTTTTGATTTCTGCGCGTGTTTAAAATTAGGATTTGACATTATAGATCCTATTGCCAAGCTAAGCAAACAATGTGGTGTCTGCTTCCTACTAAGCTTTTAATGCAAAATCACTGAATTATCCCGGAATCTTTGGAACAGAGCGGAGTCGCCCTTTAAAAAGTATATTTTGAGAAAGTCACTTATGTTTATAAAATCCAACCATATCTAGAGTAACTCCGCAAAAAGTTTCATTTGTTTACACTGCATGGTTACATTTATTTATGTTATTTGGATGCACCGATGCTAAAGAGCGTAGAGGTTCGAAGCTTTACGATGAATCGCTTTCTCCCTTACCGCTTTTGGCATAAATTTTGCTTTAGGAAAAAACTGGTAGTTCGTGTAACAGGACGAAAGGAAAGGCTCACTCATCGCTTTCCCTAACTGGAACTTAATGGGCAATGCAACTGTGGCACTGTTTTTTACTTTGCTAAAGGATGTCTTCTATACAAGATGTTAAGAATTTTGTCGACAGCATAAAAGGCAAACATTTATCACATTCTTCAAGAAGTTTCGCTCCCTGCGGCGGGGTTAGTTTATATACGCCGGGTCCAAAAAACACAAAACATCTTTTTCTGGCATACACCCGGAATGTTGGTCACCACTACACAAGGAAAATACAAGAGCGCTCCAACACCCATCTCACGCCTATAGTTTCCCGCCACTTGTCCGGATGCAAACTATAAAAAATCAGCAGAACCCATCCTTTGGGAATGATTATCTACGTTAATGCGAATAGCATCAAACGGTGCGGAGTTATGCGCGTTCGTCAGGTGGCCGGCACACTCTAGATACGCCAGCCCACTCTTGAGGCGATTCTAAATTTGTTGACACTTTCACAGCCCTGCGCACGATCTCCACGCAGCCCAGCACGTGCGTTTGTGTCACTTAGGAAGGCGAGCAAAGCACGCGCCATACGCACAAACACTCAAAATGGTACCGACCAGACTTTCTGGCGTCTCAGCTAGTCTCAACCAACGGTACTCTAAACGGTTGTTTATATCTTTACCATAGGACGCGCTTACAGCGCTGTCCACAGCTACCGGTGCGCGCGCGTTCCATGCACGAGGGCTCATTCCGCTCTCGTGAGGCTGAGCCGGCGCTACACGCCTCTCCCGAGCGCGGGAGAGGGTGAGCTAGAGGCGTGCTCAGCCTCGAGAGCGGGAGTAGCCCTCGTGCATGGAACGCGCGCGCACCGGTAGCTGTGACAGCGCTGTAAAGCGCGTCCTATGGTAAAGATATAAACAACCGTTTAGAGTGCGTTGAATGACTGCCTTCTTAGCTCTGTGGTTAGCGCGTCTGCCTGCTGATCAAAGGGTCAACGGTTCGAATCCCAGCCGGCGCCGGTCTTTTTATTTATTTATCGACCCGCGGCGTAGAGGTTAGATAGCCAGATAGATGAGATAGATAGATAGATACATAGACGAAAAGTGCGTGAAGTAGCCAAAGAGTGCTATTCGCATTAAAAACAGGGGGGGTGGAAGAAAGGGAAACAACGACGCGGTAAAACTCACGTGTTGCTGTTGCGAGCTCGCAGCTTCGTCCCTGCGCACCGTCAGCTGAAGCACGCGCTCGTCTCCGCAGATGGCAGCCAGCGTTGCCTGCACAGCCCAAGACTCGTCGAGAAAAACCACCTTTTCCCACACGGCGCACGTGACCGATCAACGAGCGGCCGACGTACATGATCCCGCAGTAGTCCCTGGGGCCACCCTGTCCATCGCTGATGTCGCACGGGTATCGAGGTCAGGTCGCTGACGTCCTGCTTGACCTGAAACCACGAAAGCGATTTGTTGCTTGATGACATGAACAGTGGTTTTGCCACAAAGGTAACTGCAATCAAATCACTTCACTACCTTTTGACATCATAAACATTGCAATTTACGAGTGTTCAGCTTCGTTAAGACCAACACCTAGGATAACCTCGATGACCTCTTCTTAATTCTGCAAAACAAAGTCCAAATGGCTTTGTACCCTCACGATACAGGATCACAACAAATGAATGAATAAATGCTGTATTTGATATTGACTTCACCTCCCTCTAGAAAAACTATGTTGTGTGAGCCTAGTAGAAATAATAAAGTATTTTCCTTGGTTCGGAACTGCCCTTCATTACAGTAAGTCGTCGCAGAAGAAAGGTCTAAAAATATGGCTGGATTACAGCATTGACTTATGGCAGTGAGTGATGCAATTTAACTCCAAATCGATGGTAGTTAGGCCATGTCTGTTGGAGAACATGGCCAATGCTTGAGCCACTTGAGAGCTTTGAACAGGGTATCAACGTCTGTCCCTTGTCATGCTTGTTTACCCTTTCCTAGTACCCTTTCCAACAAGCGCTGAGGCCAGCTTGACAAGTATACCATCTTTGTGGACCCCATGACGGCTACTCTCAGAAAGGGAGCTACTAGTCACAGCTCGCTGCATCGCACAAGCATACAAACGGAACTGTGAATTGTGACACACAATCACGACAGCATCGGTCGTTGCTACATGGTGGGCCGTGAGCCTTATATAAAGAGAGTTCAGACAAGGGGAAGAGCATGGCGTCAGTAGTCGTGTATATCCTTAGCAACGCTAGAGCGAAGCAAGTCGGATCTTAATTAGACTAGCCACTACTGCAACCAGTAGTGAGTCTTCTTATCAAACTCCAAGCAAAATGCAGACAACCAAAGTAGGCATTGCGGTCTACTTCAGATGTCTGCAATGTCAGACGATCGGAAAAACGTCTTGACCTGTCTCGACTGGTTTGACCAAGCTGACGACGACAGTCAATGAAGGGATAAAGAGATGAGTCAAACTTACTTGCAGAAATGTCTTTGTGTTTGGAAAGTTGATGGAGTACTGTCCTCTTGTCGTCTCGTCCGTGATATTCAGTCTCACCTGGACGCCACTACCCAAACCAGAAAAAAAAATCGTTCAACGACACCCGTCGCCTGCTTTTATACACCTTTCCAAGAAACACTCAGCCCCAGGGACAAGGCAACCTTTTCTGAGCCAACTCACTCGGTTTGAGGCTAGTCTCCCTGCTAGTTTCAACCGAGTGGACCGTTGATTTCGATAGGCGCTATTTCAGACACTGCTGGCGGCAAATTTCTCGCCCATTCCCGCTGTTTTTTGTTTCCCTTCTATGGTGTACAGATTTTTCTAAGACATTGAGAAAGCATTGTGCCACATTTAAAAGCAAAAAAACAAACTGTAAACTATTTTTGTTGAGTATGCGCGTGACAGAACGAATGCGGCTGGGACGTTTGCCTTATTCTACGACGCCTTTCATGACGGCACTTAGCTGTCGAAAATAACTGACAAGAGAAGATACCCCAAAGGCATGCATATTTCACGAGCACAAATAACGCGATTACCGATCTACACAACAGGACTCGGACGTTAAATTTAGCAGATGTCAACATTCGAACAATATACTGTTAGAATATTTGTTAGGAAGGATTTACTTGAGAAAGATCCCAAATAGGACAGCACAACAGTGTTGATGACGGTCACATGCTGACGATCGGATGGAATCGAAGAGGACCTCGTTTCGATCACGTTTTGGGGAGAGCTTCTCTTTTCACAACACCAGTACCAAGGCAAAGAAACGGACGCGGCTGGTTCATTCCCCGACCCAGCCCGAACAGCTATTATTGGGGATGACTGAGAAGGACTCTGCGCGGCTTATCTCCGGGACAGGGGAGAACAGCCGTCATTGTTCACAAAATCGCGTCGAGGGCAGTTCGACGTTCTTCCCTTCCTTCGTTTCCCGCAAAGGTCAAGCAGAAACACTTGACTGTCATGAACTCACCACCCTTATTTCTCAGAGGAAGATAACACAAAAAGGGTGTGCAGCATGCACAAGGAAAATAAAGTGGAAACTTTCAAGAGGGGCCGGAAAGCTTTGAATGCAAAACCGCAAAACAAGGGTGGAAAATCGCGCCAAGCAGGTTTCAACAGTCCGAGAGAGTGGCAGAAAACTTCTAGCCGACAGGGGGCGCGAGAGTCGTGCAGGCTGCTGTACCATCGTCAGCGATACAGCGGCAGCTTAGGAGCATTTTTACGTTAAGACCTGTCGTAGATTAGGAAAAGCAGGACAAGTTCCTCCCACAATTCAAACACCTGCCAAGGGCTAGCCAGCACACCAGAGGCAATAGACAATCTCTGCCTCATACTTCTATTTTTTTTTTCTCATCAAATTAAAAGCTCCCATGCTAGCAGGTCTTATGATGCATGGAAGGTACTGCCAATCGCCCCAGTGAGTAAAAGTACAACATGCAGTCATACAACAAGCCTCCAAATGCCTCTCCTTTAATACTCGAGTTCAGTATAGCCTTTCCCTTTTTCACTGCTAAGGATAAAAGAAAGGGTCCAATGAAAACAACAAATAAACTCACGGCTCTGTCGCTGCGGCTGAGCTGCTACTGTCCGGAAGTTCCGGGCTGCTGACGTGAAGAGTGCCATCTGGAGGGAGCTCCAGCAGTGAAACGGGCATCTGGGCAACATTACGACATTAAATAAATTAATCTCGAACAATGCGTCGCATCATTATTTTAAAAAAGGCTCAAGGTACACCTAAGCGCTTCTTACGAGTTGTGAATGCGAAAGCACACACGCTGCTCTTCGCTCCCTTCTTTAATAAGCGGCGTACAACGCGCTGACCCTGGGCGTGGAACGGTGGAGCCGCTGCCTCGCGGACACGCAGCGCCATCGGGTGAGTGATCGTTCAAACTGTTGTGTGCCTTGCGGCGCGAGGAAGGAACAGACAGCAACGTAGTTCCCAGCAGAACGAACCCCTTGGTTTATTCCATGCGCCGTATATATTGCCACGCGCCGTACAACCGATAAGAGGCGAGCGAATGCGGTGATCAGTGATAACACAACAGTGTGATAACACAGTCAGGATGACACCAGACAAACTGACGTGCAGCGGCCAATGGGAGACTCGTCGACGCACGCCAGCCAATGGGACCGAAGTGCAAAAGTTGGCTAGCTTTGCGCGTGGTTTCATTAAGGTGTTGCTTTGCATGGTTTCAAAGCTGATGGTGTCGGCTTGCTCCATGAGGTGTAGCCGCTTAAAGGTGCTGTCTCGAGCAGTATTAGCGGAAAGGAATCAGTCCAGCTGGTCAGGTCCAGCTGGATCAGCGACGTCCACCAGCCATCCGCAGGACGACGAGGCAGAGGAAATTAACGTAGCACAGTACTCTAGTGTGTTTGTCTTCAAACTAGCCCAATCGTCAACGAGTGTGGCCCCCATGGGGTGACTCGAAGTGTCACAACAACGTAGTCACTGCGTGCGTTTGCCAAACGCACGCAGTGACAGAGGCGTGCATGTGTGACACATGGCACTTGTGTCTGTCAAAATTACATGTCACATTCATTAGTCGTTCCAACGTGCAACGCCTGGACACCCCAACCCCGACAGGTCGCCAACGTACATATACCTCATTGTTTCACCCCCTATGTCACCCTAGCACATCACACACCGTCACACAAACAGTGTTATGCTAACGTGACGCAACAAAACGCAACGGTGTCGTAACCCTTTGACAGGTCAACGCACGAGAGAGGGTAATGCAAAGGGGGGCAAGGCTCACCTCGTCCGACACGTTGGCCCATCCTTGTATCACCTGACGGCAGGGTGCCAGCCCGGTCTCCTGGTGAATGGCCGCCCGGATGTCGCCTGAAAGAGCCCCGAGCCAGAGCGTTCTCAGACGAGCAGTTGGGCCCCTCTGCCATCGTTGCGCTTCCACCTCGGCACGTTCATTCTTTAAGACAACCGTTACGGTCGCCGCAACCCGCCGCGAAAATCCTCGAGCTCACCCCATGTCACAATCGTCGCGAGACCCAGAAAAGTTACGACACCCCTTTCAAAACGTGCGAGGAAAGGTTTCCCATCCGGAGAAATTTTTGAGAGTTGCAAATGAGCCTCGAATTTGCTTCAACACATCGACAGACATGGCTGTACTAGGAAGCAAAAAGAATAGGTCAATGCGCCGTTTAACAAACAAGCTCACGCGTGGTTTGGGCAAATGCGCAGTTCCCACCCGAAGAGTGGGTACTGCGCATACGCAGGAAGCAGATTTCGCGTAAAGCGGAGTCTGTGCATGCGCCCCGCCAACAGCAGCACCATCGCAGCGGCGTGACGTCAGGGCTGCGTGTTGGTATATAGGTCAAAATTGAATTTTCTTTGTGGAGTCACTGAATTGTCCAAAGATAGTCCTCAGCGTTTTTTTGTTTCTTTTTTCTTTTTTTTTCTTAATTGAATGATTTTACAGGTAACACTGAAAAAACGTTTGAGGACACCTACTACGCACTTCTTACGAGTTGTGAATGCGAAAGCATGAATGTCGTTTTTCTGCTTCCTTAGTTTGGCTGCGGCGTAGTGGCGTGGACGGCCACGTTTCGCTACTGCGGAGATTGCAGCCGACGGACGAGCGCACGCTCTCGTGAAGTGGCCGCGCAGCGCTGAGCTCGGCCGTGCAGCCTCTCCAGAGCTTGCCCAAACGGGCTGTGCAGCCAGGCCCGCACCGCCGCATTTCTTACCGGCGGCCGGGCTGCTCCGTTCGCTGCGCCACCATAGAGAGGGCTTCTCTGGTGGCATTTTTTTCGAATTTCGCCGCGCAAGAGCCAATGGGAGCCTTGTTCCTTGATGACGCGCGCCAGCCAATGGAGCTTATCCATCAGATCGCGGCTTCACTTCGCTCCATTGGGAAAGGGAGTTTAGGTGCCGTTTGGCGCGGCTTCAAAGCTGATGACGTCAGTTCGCTCCATGGGACAGTTAATGCTTTCAAATTAATATAACAACAAACATTATAACTTAGGCAATTCAACTTGTTCCCGACGGGTTGCGAGAAGTTTGTTGGCGTGAAACAAATGCCGGGGAAGCTCACTTCAGCATAACAAAAACAGTGCGCGACAAACCGTGTCTTCTGCGACCGCCTGCCCAACCTGCAAGTTTCAGGACGTGCGACGTCGCCCCAGGGGCGAGCGCGGCAGATATTTGAACGTCTGTTTTCGTATCGTGTCACATCGCCGTTTTTTCGATGGCCATTTCGACTCGAGAGACGGCAAATATCACACCAAGAAGTGCAGAACCAGGGTGTTATAAAAACGCAGCTTGTTTGGGTGGTTCAAGAAAACTGCCAGAGCTCCAATCTAAAGTGTCGACGGCACACGGATTTACGTCATCGGTACACTCGAATCACCGACAGCCGGAGAACGGTGACTTCGGCACGTGGAAGTTGTAAGCTTCGCTCACCGCACGTGACGCCGTCTCGTGGCAGGACCAGCGGAAGCGTCCTGCCCCGATACTCGACCCGCACGTCGAGGGTGCTTGGTGGCATCTCGACAGGGGGCGCTGCCTCCTGCGGTGGCCCCTGCTGCTCCGAGGGCAACGACTGTGTTTCTTGAGGCAACGCCCGATGCACACGCGTCCTGCGTCCCCGACAAAGACAAGTGAGCGACTCAAACTGTAGCCACCTCCTCACTCGAGGCTAGGCCTCATTTCAGCGTGACCTGGGCCAACACGGCAGAGCAAACATTGTTGCGAGGCAGGACAAAGTATTTTGGCAGAGGTGTGAACTTTGAGGAGCACAGGACATGTGAATATGTGAACTTAAGTGGCAACCTCTCGAATGCTTGTTGTAGAAACTTTTGTCTAAAACTTCTGCGTGAGTATTTATTATGAGCACTGCGGCATTGACAAAACAAAATATTTATTGCAACCCCCACTCAATTTCTCACCGGCAGGATCACTCCAGAAAAATAAGGTCCTACACATTTAAAACAGACATTTTTAAATACTCCTTTTTTCCGTGCACTATTTATTTGGTATTGGAATGACCTCTCCGAGGATTTGGGGTCTAAAGATGTGAACTCGCAGTTTTTTTCGTGCTCTCACCAGCTCTTAATGTTTGCAAGATACTCACATTCACTTGCGTTTGCAGAGTGGCGTTTCTACTTGTTTGCAAGCTCATCTAAACTTGTTGTGTCTGCTTTGTGTTTCACTTAAAGTAGCAAGCAATTTTTTTTTCTTATTTTCTTATGCAAGTGTTTTTGATGTAATTTTTTCATTTGCCCCTCCCCTACAGTAATGCCCTCACGGGCACTGTAGGATACCAGAAATAAATAAATAAAAGATGACAACTTTTAACTGAAAGAAACACATTCGTCGCATTTGATGTGTCACGCTCTGTCATCATGTGACACTGTAATGTCACGTAACACCATCACATCATCTGACATCATGATGTCATGTGATGTCATGCCGTGCCTTGCTTGTGTTGGCTACACCAATACAATCAAGAAAGGTCCTGGTAAAAGGTATTCACATGAATTTATCGATTTAAAACACTGCTGCAACTGAACTGTGATTACCAAACCTACAGGTCTGGGGAATACCAGCATCCACTAAGTAAAGCACTGCTGCAATGTATATGCAGTCTAGGAAGAAAAATGACGTATGGACTCACCAGGAGGTTCCAGTTGGCGTTTTCCAGGTACATGAAGCACTCTCCGACGTCCTCCATGCCTGTGCATGACTGGCAAAAAAAAATATATATTTTAGTGTGTGTGCACGCGGGCTATTCTAACATTTTCCTGTGAGGACAGCACTTGCAACTAAAAGTTTTGTGCACAAAAATAACTATAAACGGCCTCAGGAAATTGGCAAAAGGACAAGCTCTGTGAAGTGTAAAATTTCAGCTACTAAAATATACCGGCATAATAGAATACTGTGGATGTCTGGTGCCAGTACACCAGTATCAGAAGACGGCAAATCAAGAACCTTCCGTTATATAAATCAAACTATCACAAGAAACAAACCTGCGCCCCATCAGAAAAAACAGGTTCTTTACAGTCAGTAGAGAAGTTACCTGACTAGTGATATTAGATGCCTATATAAATTAAATGTGTTGTTTCAGTAACTAATTTTAATTGTAAAGAGCATGTGTACACAATCAGAGCTATAAATTATGTATGAACAAAACCTGCGGTCAAGTGGGATTCTTTTTTTTTTAAACATTATTAAGTTTTGATTGAGAGGCAGGCAGCGTAGCTACGGTATCAGAGTTGATTTCATTAGCTAACCACGATCACAACAAACGCGTGATGTCAACGAGAAACGCGGATACGCTTTTCTTTATTTTGTTATCGTTTTCACGCGGCCCTTTAACCCAACACCAGCTGTTGTGCGCATACTTTGTGCAAGTTCCAAGAATTGCGCTTTCAAGGTCCGTTACCATTAAAGCACCAACAGCTGTTCTTACTAGACACCTTTGCGGGTACGCCGCAAAAGTGACGTACTGGTAGACAGTCGCCACTTCACAACATCGGAAAAACAGGTTTTCAAACAAAACAAACGATTTCACCATACAGCAATGAACAGAAAAGCGGATCATTGTCAGTCGCTAAGCCCACCGTGTGTCAGCAAAAACAGACAAAAGCATGGTGCTTGTGAACGTTGCGACATCAGCCAGCGACAAATTTTGACAGGGTTGTTAGTGATCGTCTAAAAGAAAAGGATCAATCAGAGTGTTTTTGTTTGTTTGTTTTCTCTCATAATCACGAACGCTCATGAATTCGCGTACGAATGCTCCGCTGCAAAAGCGTTCACTCGCTGTAGTATAGACTATTCTTAGCGGGGAATGTTTGTTCAGTGCATGGCGTAAAATACCAGCGATGGGTTGGTGCGATCGTCGAAAACGGGCGAAGGTGGCACTTTAGAGTCATCCGCGATTTTCTTTTTACTTTACTGATGACAGCCGAATTCGGACCTTGAAAATTTTACGCCTCGCAAGTCACCAGCCCACACGAATCGTCCCGAGTGAGTGTCCCGAAAACAAGTCGTACGACTGCATCTTTGATATCCGCGATGAGCCGTTTCTATGTAACAGCGTCGCAGTGCTTCACAGTACGGACGAAAACTTCTGCGGTAATTTTGTGCTTGTGTGTGTGTGTGCATGGACGCTAGGTAGAAAAGCTAGCGACGACCCAGGGACACTGGCGCGAATCTCGGCGTTTCTTGTCTTCGACGGATGCCTGCAAGTCGCTCTGAGGTTCGGCAGCACGCTGCGGGACACCCGCGTTGGACGGTAAGGTAAAGAGGCAGAGAACTTTGAACGTTATCTGCGCAAGTTTACCTGAAAATCGGCCAACACTTGATCTCGCTGAGCCTCCATTACTGGCGCACAGTCGACTCGCCCGTCGACCACTCACTCGCCGACTCCCTCGCTTCCTGAAAGACCGCTCGGCGCTCCTCGACTCACTCGCTCACCTCGCACCTCGCTCGCTAGACGGCTAGATAGACACGGATAGACAGATGGACGCACTATCTGGATAAACTACCACATGACGTAAGAGGTGTTGCTAGAGTTTCTAGTGATGTCAAAACCCAATTCATACTAAATAAATTAACAATCACCACACATTAATACGAGCACACTAATGTCCTTAACTACTTAACAAATAAAAATCCTTCGTTTTTCAGCCGTCATTTTACTTTGTTTATTCTTATTCAAAAGATTACACCTAACTCTGGTGACTCTAGATGACTCTAAATGCACAAACGAACAGCACATCTAACGATGCATAGATGCACATGACCAGCCCAGAGCCGTGGAGCAGCCTAATCCCTGAAAATACCTCGCGTACGTAATTTTACGTATTAAATAGTTTTAACTGTAAGTTTTGCCTTTGTTGGAGGTGGTTTTCTTCGGTGGTTGAAGGAGCATTTCCGGTATTTCCTGCCCAGGTGTTTAGTTTTGAGCGGCAGATTAGACTGCTTTGCTCGGTTTTAACTTCAGAAAGGTCCGTCTTGTTTCCGCTGCATTTCGGTCTGCATCGTTTGCGAAAAGGTGGTTGGCAAAAAGCCTATTTGCGTTTGAGTATGTGTTGTTCTGTCCACTTGTTTTATCTTCCCCGTCGTCCCCAACCCGCCCCTCTGACGATTGGTAGCGGGTACATTAATTTGCAAATCACATAAATTAAGTAAATTATTTATTGAATTTGCGTGGCCACTCGCGCCCCCTAGCCAAAAGCATCAAAACTAATGAAAAAATTGGTTGATGGCTCGCGCCATCTAGCACGCGAGGCCCCAAGACCAAAACAAAAACAAAAACCGGGTCGGCGCTCGCTCGGTCGCCCCGTCTGCCGGTGGCCCGTGCAACACCACATGCGGCCACAGATGGGAACGGGCGTCTGCTGCGTGAGCTCCTCGTCGCCGTGAGCCGTCTCGGAGATGTGAACAGGCGACGCCGCGCTCGGATTAGCCATGGCCCGTGCGTTGATCTCCCACCAGCACGACGCCGGTGGATGCTGAGTGACGAGCCGCCGCCTCCACCGTCGGCGCCGGCCCAGCGTACGGGCCCCTTTGTTGTTGCGGCGCGACCATGCAGACGGGGCTGCGACCGCACGCCAAGACCAAGGCGCCCCCGGTGCCGCCGTCGCGGAGGCTGACGACACACGCGCAGGATGTCACCGAGACCGTGTCGGATCTCCGGGCCAAGACGATGCTCAAGGAGGCCGTCGACGCCGTGGTGGACAGCTTCGCCAAGAGCCCGCAAGGCTACAGCCGAGGTATGGATACTTTGCTCCGTTTCCGTGGGTCACTTTTCACTTTATTTCATTTTAAAAGGCGTTCGACGGACGGGGTCATCATGCGTCTAACCGCTTCCAAGTCGCGTTTCGCCGCGCGCGCCTTGACATCGTTTCGGGATATAGCGATGGAACATTTCTGTTGTTTTGATCCTTCGCTCCGGAGTTGGACCGTGAGGTTTTGTTGTGTTTGCTGGGGGGGTTGAACCAGTTGAACGTCGAGCGATCGGCGTGGGACACCAACAAACCGTCGTCGGTTGTCGATCCGCAGAGCGAGCGAGCGCGCGTGTGCTGCGTTTCTTCTTTTGGATTCTTTTCTTCGGGCCCCCCTCCTTCAGACCGGTGCTGGTGCGGGGCGCGTCTGCTCGCTATAAAAGTCGGGAGAAACGGCGGCGTTCCCACGGATGCTGGGTCGTCGTCGTCGTCGTCGCGCAAGTGGTTGCTGGAGTGGCGTCTTTTTTTATTTGTTTCGTTTTTTTTCTCTTCTTCCCCTCGCGTTGGATAAGCTCAAACTTGTTCTTCCGGACAACGCAAAACCAGCTGGCATTGGAAAAGCCGATTCGTCGGTCGTCCCTGACGCAGCTCGTCTCTCGCTGCCGCGCCAGCGCCGCCGCCGCCACCACCAACCTTCTCTCGTCGCCACCGCGGCGTTTTCATTTCCGAGGGAGCAAGGAGTTGGGCCTGCTGGTGATTCGGGTGAATTGGATCACGACTTCCCTGGCCAGTTTTCGTTTCTTCTTGTTGTCTTTTCTTTCTGCGGCGGCGGCGGCGTAGACCGGCTCCTCTCGGCCCAAAAACGGCCGCATCGGCTGCTGCCCTGCTGCCGCCGCTACCATCTGCTACGCGTGCTGGCATTAGCGCAGCATCGGGAAGGACAATCAGACCGACTAGACAGTGCTCATTATTTCCCTCGCATCGCCCGCGGCTCTTGACCTAAAGTTTTCGCCGTCTGCGACCGCGCTCGGAAGAGGTGCTACCGTGCACGTGCACTAACCCCCCCCCCCCCCCCCCGTCTTTCTGTTTTCAGCAACCGGAAACATAATTGTGCTCCAATCGGCACGTGACAAACTTTGCGCGCATAGTTTCTTCTCGACCTTCGTCGAGAGCTTATACCGACTGCGCATGCGTGGTGCCTGCCAACCTGGCCCTGCGTCCATCGAACGTTTTGTAAATGCGAAATGTGAAAGCATCCGTCTGAAGTTTCTACACGTATGCGCACGATTATATGCGTAAAAGCGTACAACTGCGTTTGTTCAATAAATCGAATTACAGCAATATAGCCTTATGAAAATAGAGCTTTTGGCACTTTTCACTCTGAACGTTTTAAACCCTTTTGAGGTTTAAAAAGGTGCTCCTAAGGCTTTGCATTAATGGCTACAATATTTCGGCATCCCTCTTCCGTGTAATATACACCCTTTATCACTTTCTATGGTACTGTTACTCCATCTACGGTACTGTTACTCCAGACATCCAGAATTTCGTTAGAAAGGGTGTAAAACAGGTGCAGTACTGGGAGGTGAATAATTTTCGAGTGGAACGTCGAGTAGAAAATGATTCACCTCCCCGTACTGCACCTTATTTACACCCTTTCGAAAACGGGAGTACCCATATCTGTTGGAAGGGTGTAAAATAGTGTGATGATATTACAGTATGGGAAAGCAATCATTTTTAAGGTGGATGCTGTCACGCCGAAATTACCCCCCTTCGTTGAAATGGCGTAAGTGTGATAGTTTTGTATGGGAAAACAAATATTTTTCAAGTAGGATGCTGTCACGCCCAAAACACTCCCATTTGTTGAAAGGGTGTAAAAAGTTTGATAACAGGGCATTGCTGGGAAGCGACACTATACTTCGTTTCAGCTTCGGTCCAGACGCAGTCAAAACTACAAGCGCGAGCTCCGGTCTTTCAGCGTCCCTGCCAAGCACGCACGCTCGTGCAGTGCAAGCACTGTTCTGGGCCACATGCTCGCGCTTGTAGCATCGGCTGCGTCTGGACCGAAGCTGAAACGAAGTATAGAATCGCTTGAGCGGAGGTTGTGTTAGCGACCGCGACGAGTAATTATTACTCGTATCTTTTTTATTATTGTTATTAAGATATACAGTTCATGACTTGACAACTATGACAACAAAAGAACAAGATATTTCCAATTTTAGTAACTGCTAACGTATTTCCTGAAAAATAATTCCCTTTCAAACGACGTGCACACAGCACAAAGGAGCTGTTAGCAAGGCAGCAAT
This sequence comes from Ixodes ricinus, assembly GCA_037355805.1. Classification (NCBI taxonomy): domain Eukaryota; kingdom Metazoa; phylum Arthropoda; class Arachnida; order Ixodida; family Ixodidae; genus Ixodes; species Ixodes ricinus. The sequence continues at coordinate 8,147 of JAZHYW010035793.1, read as the reverse complement.
ACGGTGCCATATATGCCTCTTTCACGACGCTTGTTCATTTTTGTGTTTGTGATTTCTTTATCTGGCATAAAGACTGTATCTAGACTGTATGTGCTAATTGGGAGCAAACGAGGAAATTAATAATAACAAGAGGGACAAAGGACAAACGCAAATCTCCAGACAGCTAGCTGACTGACGCGCGACCGAAAAAATCCGCCTGGTCCGGGTATCGAACCCGGGACCTCTCCATTTCCAGTGGAGCGCTCTACCAACTGAGCTAACCAGGGGTTAGATGTCAGTAGAGCAAACGGGTTTTTTTTTTCAGCTGCCACCAGTCTAACACCAACAAGGGTGAAGCTTGCATTTTAAGGTTAGGATTATAATGCAATTAAATGGAAAGGTGCAAGCGAGCTGGACAAGAATAACGAAAATAATCCCTGGAGAAGGGGAACAAGAGGGACAAAGGACAAACACAATCTCCAAACAATAGCTAGGTGACTGGTGCGCAACCAAAAACCATCGTTTTTTTCTTTTTTAGTAAGAATTATGAAGTATTTGAGAGAGGTTTTGATGGTTTCTCCTATGCCGAGTAGGACATTTTTTTTTTTTTCAACTCTCAGTCCTGCTAAAAAGTGTTCATTAGCAGCATTTCACGATGTTGACCTATAGGAAACTATATGTTATACGGATATTTCCTTACAACTTGTTGAGAATATGAGATAAGGGACAAACCCATCAATTGAAGTCCGACGTCCGTCTGCGGTAGAATTTGATAAATAAAATCAAACGGTGCGAGAGAAGTGACCTCGAGCAAGCTTGGCTCGAATCAAATGCCAGGCGCCACTTTATGGATTTGGGTAGACAGATCCTTAGTTGTTTGAACAGATGCGCTTTTTTACTTTCAGCGGCGTCGAGAGTTAATCCGACATCGGCAACGCTGCAATCGTGCGATTGCCATGCAGACGGCTTCTTTTCGGCGTCACATGTATATCGTACTTCGGGTTTTTTTGTCAGGCACTCACAAGCTGCCTTTGACACGTTTTTCAGACGTTGAGCTCAACCTCTTGCGTCTAAATGCATTAATTTAATTTGATACATTAAGAACATTGAATCACTGCAGACGTGAGACCGAGCACAGTCTCTATAGTTCCTTTAAAATCATAAATAAACAGATCAAGCGAATGTTCGTATCGCGAAAATAATTCCGCCCCCATATAATCAAAAGCAGCTGTTGCACGATGCTTTCAAGAAACATACATAGTGACTCCTTGCCTTCTTTTTAAATGCGCGAGATCATAAAATACACCTTGCGCTTCTTATTGTACCGCGATCACTATAGCCACTACCTCTGAAGCAAATTTGCGCTGTCATAAATAATTGGACTCTCAACTCTCATGTGTCTTATACAGAGTCATCTACATACTCAATGTGCGTTAGTGCTGACGCCGATTCCTTTCCTCACACATATCCGGTACGCCGACGGTACAAATCCAAAACGTGTTGTAAAATCAAGTGCAGAAGTTGTGCACATAAGGATGGCATGCGGTTAGCTAGTAAAAATAAGTATAAGACGACACTCCACAAAGCAAATGAAAAAAAAAAAAATAAAGCGCGATAAAACGCGACAAAATACACGAGACAACGCCTTCGCCAGAGTGCGGAGGGGAGAGGGGAAGATCGCACGATGGCAGCGCCCATGGAAATAGTATCGCGTCTCGCTCTGGAGGAGTGCTTTTCCCTTAGCACGCGGGTGCGCTGCGGCGAAGCAAGACGCGCGACGTCGCGATGCCTGCTCCGCGATATTTGCTTCCCTGCAGTACACCATATCGCGATGAGAAGCGCACTCAACGGGAACATAATAATTATTGCGGAGCTTCCGAGTACTATCAGTCGAAGATAACGTGATAAGGCAGGCGAGCTGGTTAAAGTTGGACATTTCTAAACCCAAGACGGAGACTACAAGGGGACAAACACAAGACGTCTCAATTTACTGTCAGTCTTTTATACGAAATGCAATCGAGTAGTACGTTATTTGAGGCGATAATAAAAAAAAAGTTCTGAAAAACTCGCATAAGCCTATAGTAACGATCCGGCCGGGTAGCGGGGCCTGAGCTATTATGTTTTCTGGTATTAATTAAAGTGGAATTGAGTTTTGGTGCAACGTTGGCGCAAATTCCTCATAGTATGGTAAAATGTAGCAGGATGGCAAGCACTTTGGCCCAGTTTGGCGCAAGTGGCACAGCAATCTGCTGTGATCTTCAGCATCCTATTTCTTAAGGCGTTCTTGTGAATACTTTTAGAAACGTGTGCGCTCACTGCGCACGCCCACGACGGTTCTGGATCCTCAACGTCTGCTAAAGTTACGACTGCGAGCGAGTGACAGTTTATTTGTGATTAAAAACTTACGCTATCTAATATCTATGTATGTTCATGGCGCACCGGAACAGATGCGTGCAGTTCCCAACTTTGTGTGGCAGTGAAGTGAAAGATATGGGGAAACACGAAGGGTTTTTGACTTCTACACTTTAAAGGCAACCTGTTCGACGGGTCCACCTCAGGAACTAATAGAACTATGCAGACAAGTTTAAATTTACAGGGAACATAATTTCTCGAGGCCCATAGACTATCTTAGAGTGGAAAGCACCAATACGGACGCTAAAATTACCTCCGCTAAAGCGATTGTCATTTCTGCCTTGGTCCTTTTGATATCCAGCATGCAATAAATAAATAAATAAAATTAAATTTGAAGTGGGTATGGTTGTTGCTTCAGCTCAGTGCACCCCTTTTACGACCTTTCGACAAACGATCGTGACGGCAGCACCCCACTTGAAAGTTATAAAGGATGCATTACGCGAAAGGGGGGTGCTTCAAGCGTTTAGCGACGGGCTCAAGTGACGTAATTTTGATAGTCCCTGGTTTGCCTCGCATTAAGTGGTTCAACACATTTTTTTCTAACGCCCAAAATAGTGAAATGCGATATGTCCAGTGTCGCGTGATCGTAAAAAGTCAAACGCGAAAATAGTTTTCTTACCTTACCGCTTGGGTTCTAGAATCTAACATAGCCTTTTCGACGTCCGCGTCTGCAACTGTATCCACGTGAATATCTTTTAACGGGATCGCCCCGTATAGGTCGACGTTGTCACAATCACGATATCTCCACTCGTCGTCGAAAACACGTAACTTTCACCACGGAGGGCAAATAAAACGAGAGGCTGTGCTTTTTCGTGGCGCCGTATATGGTCCAGAAACACACACCGATCTATCTGACGTCCGTTTTCGACATACCTTTTCTGATTTTCCGCCCCAATGACACCCTCCAAAAAGTTTGATTTATTTTTCATGAGGCGATCCATTATGGTGTCAGAAGAGTACTCAATCAATATTTTGCTACAGCATCACGTATATTTTTAATAAAGTGAAAAAACGCAACTGCTCGAAACCGAAACTGGACCGGGAAGGAAGAAAAACATATAGAGAAGAAAGTTACCAAAAATCACGTGGCTCTGCAACTTTTTTTTTTTTTTTCAATCAACGTATTTGCAGTTTTTTAGAAGCCACAAAAAATGGGTATCATATGTTTTTGTAAATTTTTAGTACTGAGTGTGTTCCTTCGATGACCGACGACTTTGATTATCTTCGGTGGTTGCGTCTAAACCATAGGAAACGGCACGTGACCACGGAAAAAGAGAGAGAGAGAGAGAGTGCGACTCAAACTGGACATTTCTCGATCGGCGGTTATCGGGCGGAAAGAAAACGAATTTCGAAACGCAAAATTTTGTGTTTGGGTAGTTGTGCTCTCATATGTCATGTACAAACAAAAACCTTGGCTGGCGGAAATACCCTGTCAGTGTCCATTTAAAAGACGCGCTTCTCATTCTTGCTCATTAAAACGTAAACAATACACAATACCGGAAGTAGACTGCCCTACACTTTTCTGCACTGTCTGCACTAGTGATGGGCCGAACTTTTGCCGAATCGAAAGTTCGGCGCCGAATCTCGGGATTCGGCAAGGCCGAACTTTTGCCGAATTTTCCTAGAGATTCGGCAAAGATTCGGCAAAAATACATTGTTACCAGACTTAACGTTGAAATTTAGTTTTTTCTGGCGAAAAAAGGTTTTCTGTTGTTTTTCTTAACTTAAATGCAACATGTAATGCATATTGACACAGTTATATTACTAAGTAAGGTGATATTCTACAAGATAATTGTATCGGTGCGTTTTTGTGTGTTTACTGGCAATTTTAGAGTGACTTCTAGCAGAAGTGGCGTGACAACGAGGTTGGGTAGTAGCGGTGGCAGTCACGAATCACGCTAGGAGAGTTTCGGTTTTGAAGCATCATCAGCGCAAGCCTGCATGTGTGTGTACAATGTTAAAATGAGGGCAATAACGCTGGGTCCTGACTCACCGTTCTGTGGGCAAAACCCGAATGCAACGGTTGCTGAGCCTTTACCAGAAAAGATAATATTATTATTGTAAATATGCATGTTTTTCGATTTGAGTGACTTGACGTCAGCTTTGCATGAAAGTGTGCGTCCCATATTAGCAACGGTTCGTTTTTAACCTTTAAAATGGCAGTTTCTGGTGTTAGGATTCACACGAACGTTTAGGAAGATAGGATGTGCAACGTCGAGCATTATAGTTCCGTGTTTAGTTTTATGCAGATACAGAAAAATCGCGAAATAACGCTAGTTGAAAAAGCAATCTATCATTCAATCAATCTTTATTTGTACAAAATAGTAGAACACGGGAAGCGTGCGCGGCTGGCAGAAAGGTTACAAACCCGTACGCTGAGGCGCCTGCCAGCTAACTTTCCGTGAGTTAATGAATAGACGCAAAACACAACAGTTTGACGTTTTAGACGCGGACGAACAAATAATACAGGAAGGACAAAATATGGCCATTGGACTCGCAAATTAAGGGCGGCCCACACACTCGCGCAGAGTGCGCAGCACAGCGGCACACACTACTTCTGAGCCGAAAACAGAATTGTTATAATTGCGAGGAGTGCTTTGTCAGCCGTGGCCGGGTGCTGACGTTCCGTTATTTAATAATGCGACGTTGATTTGAGAAAAAAAATGAAATAACGTTTATTATTTCTGTGGTTAACTTCTGATTACATGGAGAGGTCCTTTTGCGTGCCGTTCGTGGCGTGCCTCCGATCGTTCTGTTCGGAGCGGTTTCTTTCCACACAGACACGAGCGGTTTCTTGTTCCCAGGCAGGCGCTATCGTCAAAGTTCAGTTCTCGCTCTCGCGAAGCGTAAACAAGCTGGGCCCGCAACCCCGTGCCATAGCCCGTGCGCTCGCACCGCGCGCTCGCGAAAAGTCACGCATTGAGGATCCATTACAGATCCCGCCGAGGCAAGACAAACAAGTAGACAAACGAGCTGGGCCAAGCTAACAGCTTTAAAGTTATTGTCGGCCAATGGTTCAACTACCTCGTTGCATCACTGGAAATGTCAAATTAAAATCACGTCATCCAGAATGGACCGCATCATTTGTTATTTGCGCAGTGGACTGCGTAAATTACTGGTCGATTTTCTATCCTTGAGGCACAAAATATTAAAGAGAACCACACTCGCTCACAAACAAAGTTACCGTGTTGCCTACTCACTCCACACCTCGCCGTAACCACTGATTGTACACAACGAGCTTGAGTTGGTTGAATTACGCTGCACCACCGTGCACTGCACGATAGTAACCGCACGACTGCACGGCGTCCATTTGCAATTCACGGCCCCTTTGGTCCCGTCGCGTTCTCGCGCGTGCGCAGACATTTGCCGAATTTTTGCCGAATCTTTGCCGAACTTTCCTTCAAAAGTTCGGCATTTGCCGAACTTTGCCGAATCAGAAGTTCGGCAGATTCGGTCCATCACTAGTCTGCACCATAGAGTTATTACAATAAACGCTAGAGGCTCAGCTGGCGCTAGTGTCTACGGGACTTCCGGTTGCAAATTGAAGCAGACAGCATGCAGTCTACATTTCCAGCCTCCCTGTGTATTCCTATGGGAAAACGCGCGTGAATTTTGTCTCTTCGCCGGAAAATAACACGAATAACTTTTGTCATATCGGTTGTAACGGATAGTATGTACCTTTATTGGTATTGTGAAAGTGTAATTGCTTTAGTTACAGCATTTTTCTTTACCACTGAGCGATGTTAAACTTCGCTCTATTTCAGGCCCAAACCCCTGTTTCAAGGAAGGTATGTGAAAACGAGCGACGATTCTAAGCAAACTAACGATCGAAAGGAATGTAGTGTGTGTTCAAGGTTCGCTAGCATTTCGGTGGTGCTTATATATTGCTAATATGCCCGTCCTGTCATTGGGTGAAAATGAATCCGTCGTGCGCATCTTTACGATCGGTTAAAGAAACATTCGAACGCAAAAAATAAAGCACGTGAGCTACGAAAGGTATGTCTTTTTATTATTTCCCATGTCGGGCAGTTTTTATCGGGCACCTGCTCTCTGGCTCCCCTTATTTGCAAAGATTTGGAGCGTGCGGGTGATGCTTTGAACCATTTGAACCCAGAACAAGCATCTTCACAGTACTTATTTATTGCAAATCTGACTATATTACGTGACTTTCAATTTATTTTGATCGTCTGCAAGCACAAGGAATTACTTATCCAGTGTTACTGCGTAGTTCTTGCCGTCTCTCTCGGTTTTCTACATGTCCTTCGTTCGTTTGGCACGTATATCCCCCATGTTGGAAAGCGTCGACGCCGTGTTCGCGCTAACAGTGTCCGACAGTGCACAAAAATGCGCGTACGAAGCCGTTTTAGCACCGTTTTTAATGCGATGAATTTGAAAGAAAAACGCCGTAACTGACCATTTATTTCGTCTGCGTGACTGAGAAATGTTCCAATGTGCCTAGTACGTACAGAGCGCGACACTGTTAGCGCGAACAAGCGATCGACAGTTTTTTCAATTTTTCTCTTTGAAACCAAGTGGATGTCATCCAAGCTATTATTGCTACGGAAAGAGCTCATTTAGTTCTATAATGTAAGCGATAAAATTTTGTGCTCGCTAATACTATTTAGAAGTAAAATGCGAAAATGCGCCGATGTCGTGTTCGCGCTAACAGTGTCGCGATGTGTACAAGTTATTCGTGATATTTGCTCTTATAATCGAGCGCAGAGAGAAAATGCACTCGCTTTTTCCCATAGGAATACATTACCGGAAGTCAAATTTAGACTGCTTGCTGTCTGCTTCAAATGCAACAGCACACTAGCGCCAGCTGAGCCTCTAGCGTTTATTGCTAATAACTCTATGGTCTGCACTGGTCAACCGGAAGTTATCTCGTCCACAGGAAGTTCCGCCATTACTTGTTTACCTTGGAATACCATGTATGAGATTCAACCTCTTTGATGAGGTTACAGAGTCGAACACTGCGGGAAGATACGTCCTCGTTGGACGAGTCATACGCGTCTCTTTTGTCACGTGGTCAGGTGTTGGTCAGGTGATGAAGGGGGGGGGGGGGGGTCTGATTAGTCCGGCGGACACGCATCTGCGCATGCGCACTGCCTACCTGCTACACGTCTTACGCGCTTCGTCATCGTCTGCTATAGGCCCGTAGCTCTCAAGTTTTGAGCAGCGCTCCAGGCGAGCAAAATAGAATATTTGGCTCGCGTTTCGAACGTGCGTCAAAACGCTTCCCCACTACAGTTTTTTATACTCCGTTCCATTATAAATGACAGCGTTGCAGAGGCTACAAGAGCGAGCTCCGAGCTTTCAGTGTCCCTGCCAAGCACGCGCGCTCGTGCAGTGCGAGCATCGTTCAGGGGAACATGCCTTAGCAAGTATAGCTTCGGCTTCGCTAGCAAGTAAAGTGAAACATACGGGCTCACGGAAGCTATGAAAAAGAGCAATAAAATAATAAAGCTTGAAGGAATGTTTAATGGGACGCTGAGGGCGCGAGCTGCATACTTCTTTTTTATTTTAGTTCTTTTTTAGACGTTTTGTTATCCCGCGTCTACAGATGCTGACAGACGCTTGCATTCGAACGTGGCACGTGCAAAATCGAACGTTACAGCGCCGCCTAAATGGTGCTGCCAGCATAACATGGTCGCGTGTTGCGGACGCGCTCGCGCCCCCTGCCCGAGAGCAACGGGTCTATGGAAAAAATAGTTGCAAACGGCTGTGCGATAGCTTGTACTGCACGGGATCATGTC
>JAZHYW010035791.1:0-120114 GCA_037355805.1 Ixodes ricinus | reverse complement strand
GTTACCTAAAAATGTCGAAACATCGTCCACCCAACAATTCCCGTCAGACGTCTCGCAATGGCCGACGAGAATCGCATAAACCGCGTGATCTGCGGTTCCTGTAGGGTCTGGCAAGCCAATTCGTAACTGTTTCCCGCGTTTTTTGTTTTGCGATTTGCGCGCGCGATGAGTTGTTGCCGCTTGTAGTTTCGTCCGCGTTATTATGCTGTTTCAGCTTCGGTCCAGACGCAGGCGATGCTACAAGCGCGAGCTCTGGCCTTTCAGCGTCCCTGCCAAGCACGCGCGCTCGTGCAATGCAAGCACTGTTCAGGGCCACGCGCTCGTAGCATCGTTTGCGATTTCCCGCGTTTTCGTCCGCGATCTGCGCGCGTGATATATTCCCGTGCCAAACAAGCTTTTTTTTCTTCTTCTTCTTTTTTTTTGCCGCGAATTTTAAATTTGCGGCGTCCGCGAGTTGCTAATATATCTGATCCGAGTTCGCGCCGGATTCCCGTGGGTCTTCCTTCGCACCATGAAACACTACTCTGCTGCGTCCACAACCTGAGGTATCCTTTCCCGGGAGTTCATAGCGACTTCCCGCGTGTTTATCGGATCATTAAGCGCGACTTTGCGGTGATCTGCGGCAGGGGTTTCCACAGGAATTGAAATTAGGGCAGGGCATTGAAAGTAAAGGGGGTGCCTTCAGAACAAAATTACACCATCTTCCCGAGGGGAACCATGGGGTGATGCGGAGCATCGTGTTGTTTCTAGGAAAGAGTCAGTTGCGTGCTGACGTCGAGAGATGGCGCCACAGACTGCCCTAGTGGTACCCCCTACGCTAGCCTTCGTCGCGGCTCGCGGCAGAGAAACTTGGAACGCTCGCCGTTTATTTTTTTTCACACTTGAAGGAGACGAGACTAGAGGAGGAGAGTTGCGCGTGCGCGCGCGGTGTGAGCGAGAAGCGAACGCACGCGCAGTGCACGCAGCTGGTAGAAGAGAGAGAGCGGAGAGAGTAACGCGCAGCTGTTGGAGGGAGGGAAGGAGGAGAGTTGCGCGTGCGAGTGCGGACTACGACACCAAGGTTGCGGGACATAGGCCCGGGCAAGAGTGCTCCGCATCTAAAAACAAGGAAGTGTGTAGGGAAATCGCTGATCTGCGGTATCAGGTCCCGTGTCACGCGGTTTGTGGTGGGAGCTCACATGTGTCACTAATTGTATTGATAAAGCGTTCTGTTGCATGCCCAAAGAGCCCACCTCATGTTTTTCTCCATTTTGGGTGGGCGTTCTTACAAAATTTTCGGCGTATTTTTTTCTTTTGCTTTGTGTTTTAGCGAGACATTCTGTTGCCCAAACCCCGATAAGGTCGTCTGCTTCATAGGATCTTAGGTTTAAATAGATTTTAAATGGCATTTTGTCAGTAAGTTAATGGCCACATGCAGCTACCCAAACCTGCAGTAGGATTACGAAATTCTAAAGTCTACCTTTTTATGGGCAGACAGCAGATCAGCTGCCGCTCAAGCCTCACTGGACAAAGTTTAAGTCACAATAGACTCTTTCCAAAATTCCGTCTGGCCACTTTGATCACTATCATCATTATCATCTCAAAAATGGCACATGTGTTGTACTAATGGGGGCCTTCTGGGTGCAACCCCCACCCCTGCCCGTTTCGATCTGGATGAGCATCGCACTGGCGTGCGGTGGTGTATCACTACTGCGTGGTGCACGTTAAAGACCCCAGTTTAGCGGTTGTACTGCACTGGTTAAATTGCTCATCTACAGCGAGTGGCTCGTTGCAACTTTGCAATGGCTGACCAACTACACGCTGTATAAATATCCACACAACCCCAATTAATTTTCCTGCCAGTCCCAAAATCTTGTCGGTGCATTTCCCATGTACTGGGAAAATCGATATTGCGTAGCCCGACATCATGTGACCTGTATACCAATTTAGTCTCCACGCAAAATTAAAATTGACGTCACGTGACCCGACTTTGCGGGACCCGGACACCAATTCCGTTTCCCCGCTAGATTTGGCGGAAACGTGTCACATGACCCACGCACCAAGTCACTTTCCCCGCCAAAAATGGCACGGACTATACGTCATGCGCCCGACGTGACCGGACAAAGGAACCCGGTTTTCAGTGGAAGTGGGCTGGGCACTACCCCGGTACTTTATAGTAGGTGGTTCTTCACTCTCCGAAACATCTGTTGAATGTCTTCCACGCAAAATTAACAGATCGCTCCTCAGGTACCGCACTGTATGCAGTATAAAGTTCCTTCTGAAAAGGAACAGTTTCGTCGCACAACTAACTATATATTTTCCAGTAGCTGCGTTCGATTGACCTACACCGGTGTAGAAAAGTGTAGGACAATGTACTTCCGGTATGTGTATTCAGATACGACCGGAAGTACACTGCCCTACGCTTTTCTACACCGGTGCAGGTAAATCGAATGCAGCTAGTATTACCATTAAAAGGCTTCAACTTCGTGTATTAGGTAGAGGTTAGCTGTTACTAGAAATCACTGGCGAGGCGGCGCACAAACTGCTGTCCAATTTAAAGGGTTCGGGTGTGTGCGTCCACCCGTCCATGTTTGCCGGGCGGACTTGCCTGTTTTCGTGCTTTCTCGATGCAAACCCATGTTCCTCGGGATAGTCTTTGCACTTGACGAGTAATGTTGCACTTGTTACATCACCTGTACAAGCTAAGTCTACTAACGAGTGCATTTTATTTGAGTCGCATCGCTCCGCTCTTGCGCCTGTCCGTTCTTGAAATGCAGTGTTTCGCAGAAAACCCTGGAAGAGCCTTCTCCCTGCCTTGTTACAGGACAGCGGCAGCCAGGGCTTCGAAGAGGTGTACGCCCAGTGCCTGCGATGCTGCAAGGGGTTCTTTGACGTGCTCGCACTTTGACCAGCTCGGCGGCTGAGCGCCACCCTGGGCTGTCTGGCAGCATAGGCGAGCCTTTCCTCCTGCTCCTGCTTTTTCTCCATATACTTGCTGTCGTTGCTAAACCACTGTACAAGGTGCCGAGGCTGCCCGTCGGCGCAAGCAGCTGTCGACCTGTTCCAAGTTGAAGTTCAAATAAACATTATTTTCTCGCAGGCCTGCACTTCACTTACTGGAACCAAAAGCTGCTTCAGACATTAGCATTCGAGTGTGAACCCCTGACTGCTCGCTTTCCACTATGACACGTTGCACTGTGGCATTGTCAACTGCCATAGCAACTATCTCGTAGTAGGTAGTCGCAAGCAGTTGTAATGCAGTCAGCCACACTCACAAACGCAAGTAAGTGTCTGAGCCAGCCCCTAGGACTCGGACGCTCGTATCGTCACGGATGAAGACGGAGACAATGAATATTAAACTAAAAATAAAGGTTTAATCAGCAAACTTGTGCCAGAAAAAAATGAAGGATCACAAACAACAGAAGTTCTATATAGCGAAGATTGGAACGATGGCATCGTATGCCACAACAGGAGAGCAGGCGGCACAGCATGCAGCAGACGTAATCGAAGAACTTCTGCAAGTCTGATTTCTTACTGAGAAGAAGAAATTAGAAGAGATAGACATCAGCTTTCTTAATGTGCTTTACTCATTGTAAATAGTTGTCTAGTCCACAATAGTGCAAAGTCTGCGCTTTCTAGTCCCAAAGGCATGTTCACTTATTTATGTGTTCACTTATTTATATGTTCACATATATTGTTATAACCTACATTTGTTTTCAGGCACCTTGGTCCTACTCGTAATTTCCGTTTATAACATCCCCAGGAGGTCAATAAAGATTTACCTAAACTTAACGGTTTCATTATATTTGCCACTTTCTTCCTGTCAAACCACGAAATGAAACAAACGGTTAGTGTTCTATACTCAATGGTACAATTAACGACGTGCTGCACCCCAAGCACAGGACTGGAGCGGATGAGAGAAGGAGACTTGCGATAGTGACGCGATCGGCGGTGTAACATGACCCACTCGCCGATCATTCAGCTGGCCATCCGCACAATTCACCAACAGGGCGAGCGCCGGAGTGTTTGGAGTTCCTGTTCCTGCGCGAAGTCGTACGATTCTTGCGTGCGCCTCGATTCTTTTGTAGCAGACGATTTTCTCGTCGCAGCGGTCGTCTGCTACAACGCCGGCCGTGCCTGAATAAACCGGGTAGGGTAAATGGGTACACTGCATAAACCGCTGCCTGCAGCAATCACGGCGCATTATTTTTATTTTTTTAATAAAAATCTTTTGTTCACGACTGCCTTAATTCAATAAAATATTTTTCTTGAAGTGCACTAAACATGTACAGTGGATGACCTTGGTCTAAGTTCAGGCCCGAAATTCGATTGGGTTAACTTTATCGGACCATTGGAAGCTAAAAAATAGGTTTCGAAAGGACCCGGGGAAATTTAGCTGTTTTTAGCTCCCGACGTGAAGACTTGGCTGCTTTTAGCTACTTTTGGGGAGCCGTTCAGCTATTTTTCTTCTTTATGATTTCGCAACACTGGTACCCAGTGTACCTAGAGCACTATATAGCTCCTTCGGAGCAGAGTAGCGCAATCTAGAACGCCGTCTCTCGGCGACATGCGGCGAACGCCCGGTGGTTCCAACTCCGGTCAGAAATGCATGGGGAACGTGAGAAAATCGTTTCTTCAATGTTGTGGAGATGTACTGAACGACAATAGTTTTTGACATAATAAAGAAACATTTTAGAATCATTTGCGCTGAGTTGTGTGCCAAGTAAGGACGTAATTTGTTTTTAAAAATTGCACGAGCGGCATCATGCAGCAGACGACGCGGCGACGTCACAGCGTCCACGTGACCCACTCCGGCCAACCCAAAGAGCCCATCTCCGCTGCGTGCAAAAATCGTCTGCTTCAAACACCATTGCCTTGGAAATTGACTTCTCAAAATTTGCACACGCATCCGATATTATTAAAACTTTGATAAAGTGTTTAGTGCTTTACCAACTTCACGACAGACTAGTTTTGAAAAGTGTGAACTCGCCGTTTATTTTTTAATTAGCCGTGTTGCGTCGATCTCCATGTATTCTCCCATAGGGCGGGCCGCCTCCTGGAACCCCGAGTACCACGTGACTCGCGCCGAGCTGCTCTGTCGGCCATGTTGTCGGCAAAACACGCGGATCAAAGGATTGCGCTACTCTGCTCCGTAGGAGCTATATAGTGCTTTAAGTGTACCCAGTGAAAAGGCAGCCTACCTTCTGCCCGATTCGACGGAGGTCGAGGACTCTGAGGTGTGTCACCGGGTTCTTGATGAGGCTGCACACATCGAGGTTCATCAGTGTTATGACACTTGCACGAAATGCAAACAACAGGACACGTGCACAGCTGTTACACTTTGGTCTTCGAACTACACTGGTTTTAGGTTCTGTCGGAAAACAATCTGATAAACTGTGAACCAATGGACGAGACGCTCCATCCAAGTCGGGTTTGAGCAAGATCCTCAACAATGACATATCATATTTCTTATTGTCTGAAAAGCATGTTTTCTGTGCTGGAAAGAAAACTAGCTCTTGCAAATAATATCGTTAAGCAGTACTGTCCCAAGTCCCGAGGTGATGATGTAGCGGCGAAGAGAGTGACGAACGCATTTCGGGTCTGGCATACCCTCTGTCAGTCTGACAGTTCAACAGACTAACCAAGAACCTGCCAGGCCCGACAGGTTTCTGCCACTATCCCTGCCACTTTCTCCACAACAACTAATATCAGTATTGTGGGATCTAAACACACACGTAGGAGCAATGGTGTTAAATGTGTGAACAAACTTTGTGAGTTTGAACCTTGCCAGTGCACTCGCAAAGCATCAGTTATAGATATCTCTATTGAATATCTGCACCGTTGGCTTCGAACGACTGCCTTTGAAGTGCATTGCTGTGCATACCTGAGGCAAGTCAGACTTTTCACGGTGGTCAATGGATCCAAGTCTCCCAGATTCTGAATTTGGTTGTTTGTTGGTATCAACGTTTCTAGAGCCGGAAGGTTTTCTTGCAAGTTCTCGCCGATTTGACTGAAATAGCAGAAGTGCCATAAGACAAACGATGAAGTCGCACAAACACGGGCAGTCATCAGAGAACTTGGCAAATTTCAATATGTGTGAAAGACGACTATCAGATAGCGTCCTAAAATGCTTGCCAGATTCTGGTCCTGCATTATAAACACACGGTCAATTGCAACTGCCGGCTCAAGAAAAAGCGGAAGGGCTTGACGGCGATATAGTGCCAATGCAAACTCACCAAAGCGGCACCGAGATTCCCTATTACGGGTATCTTGTAACCCGAGAGAAAATATAGTCGTAAATTAGTTCACAGACTGGATCACAAACAACAGAAGTTTGCCGGTGTCTGTCCTGTTCAGTGAAAAGCAGACGCGCCATTAAAAAATAATGCGGCCTGACCATGCAAGTCGAGCTCATTGATATTGGTAGATATTTATTTTGGCTCGTGAGAGCCGTGACGTGGTTGAAAGGCAAGTTGTCCATACTGTGAAGGCCTATGGCACCGCATTTAATGATAATAAAATGGTATTGTATGAATTAAAAAAAAAAGAAGGTAATGATCGGTTAAATTGGGGGTCTCCAAACCCCAGTCTTCACCGTCCGGCTTCTTAATGTATTCCGACCCGTTTGCGGCTGGCCACGGTCCTTCCAATGAAGCCCAGCCTAAGGCCCGCTTCCAGGAGGCTTCGCTGACACCGGTGCAAAATTAGGCACGCGCAAATAAACGGCACCGCAACGCGCACCAACCGCGTAAATGAAGATGCGCAGTAAGAACGAGAGAAAACTATCGTAAGGCGTGTCCTCTCATCATAATATTAATTAAACATGTCATCACCAGCATAACCGTTCTTAGCACCCTGTATTTTATCTGTGCAACTTATGTATGTTAAAACTTTGTGTTCCCATGTGTGTTTTGCTTTGTGTCCTGGGTTGTTTCATTTGCATATTGTCAGAATCGGTTCCATCATTTTCATTAGACTTCTATGATGTGTGAATATGCTAAAGCTCCTACGTGCTTCGATTTATGCCTTGTGAGTTTTCTGGGTTCAAATAATTGTGTAATGCCATAATTAGCTAAATATTGAATTTCAAAATAAAGTGTGTCTTTATCGGCCTTACATTATTTTTAATTTATTTTTATGCTTTACTTTTTTTCAAGTTAAATACTTACCTATAAATATTTAAATACTTATCTCGTCAAGCCGACAACTGTCGGCTTTTTATCGATTCCTCCGGCGACTGTATTTCAGCATGCAGGAGCAAACAAAATGAATGAATGAATTTTCCGCCCCTCGAGACAGTGACAGATCCCCGATCCGGCCCCTTTGCCAAAACTTTTGGAGACCCCTGGTTTAAATGGATCTCGTGGACGAGGGTGAGGGCGTGGTGAGGGGTTGATGTTGCGGGTGTTTCAGGCCCCGATCTTTGGTGCAGTTGGCACTGGGGCGGTCCTGAGGGGCAACCAGGGGGTTCGGAGCACTGATGGTCATCACTTGCCTCATCTCAAGTTGGGCGGCAGAAGGGTCTGCAGATGTTGAGGCTGCTTATCGCGCCACCATGGCGTCGTCCTCTTTCGCGGTGTTGCCATGGGCTGCTGACTTCTGGCGCAGGCCGGTCTCCCTGTGAACCCGTTTTGCAGATGCGCCGGCCGAATTTCCGGCGGCGCGGTGGGGTCCAGCACCTGCGCGGTGGCGCTCCAGGGGTTGGCGCCCACTGTGTTGGCGCCGGTGTTGACCGGGCGGCGGTCTTCGCGAAAGCGGGCCTTGACGTCTCCCAGCTTGTGGTCAAGCTTGTAACCGAGCAGCGCGAGGGCCCGAGCACCCTCACGATCGAAGACACTGTATTCCCGGTCTCTCACGGAATCATGGTCTGGACAGCCATCTGTATGAAGTCTTGAGAAAACTTCACCAGTCTGCTCGGTGCGTAGGCATTCACACAAGAACAAATAGCCGAAACCGACGCGGAAAACTAGACACCGCCAACCTTTCGAACGCCAATGAACATAAACGTCGACACGCCACGCCGCCAACCACTTCTCTGCTGGATTATGGATTGGCTTTGGTCGGCTGAAGAATTATCGTCGGAGCCACTTTTGATGATGATGAGGGCAACGCTCCATAGCCGTTTCATTCCATGATCGCTGGATCGCTGTGAACTCAAACTTTTACAGCCCACAAAAGCCGACGTTATCTGTTAGTGCACGGGAATCTCAAACAGCAAGTAATCGGGAGACGACAACTGCAGCTGCAGGAAAAGCAAGAAATCACAAATGGCGGCCCCTTCCAAGTCTGCGCTTTTCGTCTGCCTCGGTAACTGCTTGCTTGCCGGCTTGCTGGTTGTGCCTGAAATGAGTCCGGTCACTAAGTCCTACCTTTCCAGGAAACATCTGCCGATCTCCGATTGCAGAAGCAGTCTTTCGGCACGTTGCCAAGGAAAGAGGAGTCCTGGCTGAGGTACGTACTTTTCAGCATTGCCAACATTGTGCGCGACAATCGCCAATGAAGAACGTAACCGAAACTGAACCGTCGGCACTTCGCCATTAAATACGATTGGGAACAGTTGAACTTTTTGTGACTTATTGGAACGCACCTTCGCAGTGGAACATCGACAGTGCCGCAACAGGCGACTGGCACGTGGGCAGCAAACCAGACAGGAGAGCAATCCAATGCATGAAGGACCACAACGTCGAAATGGATCATCGGGCCAGGCAGGTAAGTTCACACCGAAGGCACTTCAGCGAAAACGTTTACGTCCGACTAGGTGCCGAGAAAGTGCGAATTTCGTTCACCAGGTCACACTCGACGACTTCCGCGACTTCGACTACATCTTCGCCATGGACAACGCCAACCTGGATGACCTGAAAGATTTGGCGCCCAAGGGCTCGAAGGCCAAAGTCGTGCTGCTTGGCAAATATGACCCTGAAGGCCAGACAATCATCCGTGATCCTTATTACGTAAGTCATTGTCATTTCTTGCGCCATTTGGTGCCCCAAACACTACCTACATTACGTTTTTCACTTTTGACGTTTCCTTACTAGACAATCTGATGCAATTGCAGGATTAATTACCTCCCGACTCCAAAGACTAAAAAAAAAAATTATTATAACGTTTAGAATAGAACATTTCTGCATTTGCCGACCAACTTCACTTAGAATTATAGAGTCTTCTTTTGGGTGCCACCAAGCCAGGTCTCTCAAAATGCAGCCGAAATATGTCACGGTTCGCCTGCCCACGACACTGGTGCGCTTGCTCAATGGAGGATGCAAGCGTTGCCCAGGGTTGACGTCCTGACGCCACGCTTGCTGCACCATCTAGAGTGCGGTGTTTAACTACGTACAACATTGTCAGCCATCTGCTCTCTTGCTGCTAAACTTTTCAGGTCATTGCGTCCTTCCGTCGGTTGGATCGGCGTGGATTCAGTGGCGTTGCAAGGTGGGGGCGGGGGGCGGGGGCGGACTGTTCCGGGTGCAGCGCTCAGGGGGGGTGTCGCGGCGGGCTACCGCCCCGGGTGCCGCTGACCCTCGTGACGCCACTGCGTAGATTATTGAACAATTGGCCAATTGGCCTGTCGGAAGGATCTTCCGCGATGAAGTGAGGAACTTTATTGACACCTACAGCGGAGACTGAGCAGTTTTCCAGCTACATACGAGCCTTTTTATTTTTATATCTTTAAACGAAAAGCTTGCGCTTCGCGCTTAAAAGGTTTTGGATCGTCAAACTGGCTCATGCACAGCGGAACTTCACGGCACATTGTAGTTACAACAGTGAGCCACAGTGTTCGAGCCTGTCTACCATTCATGCAACGCAAGCATTGCTCAAGTCAGGCACGTATCCAGGGGAGGCCTATGGGGCCCGGGCCCCCCCCCGAAATCTTCTATTTTGCTGGGACCTCCTCTCCCCCTCTCCCTCATACAGCATTTTGTCATGGGAGGGCCCCCCGAAACAAAATCCTGGCTACGTGCCTGGCTCAAGCTACTCATCCCGGTTTTGTACAGCGGTACACGATATCACAATGGCACAACAACATAGCTCATTCGAAATGCTATGTTTGCACAAACGCTCATGCAAAGACAGCGGGCATCACGTGCATGGCGTCGCAACGCTGACACTGTAAAATCTGGTGAGCGAGCGGGCACCCATCAAGAAGCCGGCAAATAGGCTTTCTGCCTCTCAACATACCTCAACGTTCAAGTAGCAGTGGACGACGCGGTCGACATAGCCAATAATATTAGGCACAGGCACGCGTTTGTGCCTCTGAATCGTGGCCAGCAATTCCTCGCCGTCACTGTTGCTCTCGATTTGACGATTCAAAAGCACCAACAGCAAAGCCTGCTTGCTAGACGCCGTCGCCATGTTGACACTGGAAAACCCGACTATTTTCTCAGTGCGCCTACCGTGCCGTGCACGTTGCCAAAGAAGGACGTTTAGTGCTGCTCTACCAGTGGGGGAGCTCAGTGAAGGATGCGATCACCATCCGGTGTGCACCCGTGGACTCAAAGAAAGACACTATTACCCGCAACATGGCGTCCGTTTCAAAGCCGACAGCAGACGAAAATTTGCTCTACAAAAGCCAATTCTTGAGAAAAAGCAATTAATTTTTGTCGGCAGCAATTAAAAATACATTGGTGATCTTCTTTACTGTCTAAATTAGCAAGCAAGTCCATGCTTTTTTTAGCTCTCAGTAAACGAAACTTTGCCAAACACTTTCGTCAATTGCAGGAATGCACATGGCACCTGTAATCGAGGTTTCTTTTGCACGTCAACAGGGGCACCACTTTTAAAGCATAAAATGCCTTCGAGCGCAGCTTTTAGGCACCCGTTTCCGGCTTGATTGGCGTTGCCATCAACGTAACCGCGCGGTACATTGTGGAAAACGTCCCATAATGCAACGCGCGGGTCTCACTGGTGACCTGCGCGTTGCATTATGGGACGTTTCCCAAAATGACGTCACGAGGGTCCCGCGCATTGCATTCTGAAACGTCCCATGATGCAACGCGTGGGTCTCACTCGTGACCTGTGTGTTGCATTATGGGACGTTTCCCATGATGTCACGGTCGCTCGTGAAAGTCACGACAAAGGTATGCCTCCTCCTCTGTACCCTCCCCTCTTCCTTCTCAAGAGCTGCGCTCTAATTCGGCATTACAGGGAGTTGTAAACGTCTTTATTTATTTTTTTTAATAGAACCTCCTCCCAATCCCAAAATTTAGCCCGTGCATTTTCTATTTTATTAGGGAAATTGACATTGCATGACGACCTATGTATCAATTTAGTCTCTCATCACATGACCTATCGATTAAAACTAAATTTGATGTCACACGACCCAACTTATACCAATCCCGTTTCCCCGCTAAATATAATGGGAAAATTGATGTCCGTGACCATTGCATCATCAGGTTGCCGCTAAATTTAGCGGGAATTTGATAAAAAATGTAGGTGGTTCTTCACTCTCAAACTCGTCTATGTCTTCGCAAATTTATACAATCACTTAAATTTTGCATTTGATGCATTAGAGGACTTGGAAGATAAAGGTTCTTTCAAAAGAAAAGGTTCTGTCACACGAATTACAATTTGTTTTGCAGTATTACCATTAAAAGGTCTCAACTGCGTGTATTAGGTAGAGCAGTGGTTCTCAGCCAATCACGTTTCGGGGACCCAATCTGGATCGGAGGAAGGGATGGGGGACCCCATCCATCAGAGGGGAGGGAGGGGGGGGGGGGGGTATTGGATGATTTCAATTATAAAGGGGTAAATGAAAACTAAATGTCTCTAAAACAGAGAATAATCAGCCCTATTAACTTGGCACTTTTATTGCTTAGCCTGACTAAGAGTCAACGGCTTCGGGGATCCCAAGAAGGCCTTCCGGGACTCTAGAAGGCCATCTGGAACCCGAAGGGTCCGAGGACCCCCGTTCGAGAACCACTGAGGTAGAGGTTGGCTGTTTTAGAAAATACAGGCAAGGTGGCACAAACTGCTATCCCATTTAAGGGGTTCAGGCACATGCATCCACCCATCCATGTTTTCCGAGCGGAGTTTGCCTGCTTTCTTGATGCACACCCATGTTCCACAAGGTAATCTTTGCACATGACGAGTAGAGTGGCACTTGTTACATCACCTGTACAAGCTACGTCTACTAATGAGTGCACTTTATTTCGAGTCGCATCGCTCTGCTCTTGTGCCTGTCCGTTCTTGGAACGCAATGTTTCGCAGGAAAACCTTGGAAGAGCCTTCTCCCGGCCTTGTTACAGGACAGCGGCAGCCAGGGCTTCGAAGAGGTGTACGCCCAGTGCGTGCGCTGCTGTAACGCGTTCTTTGACCAGCTCAGCAGCTGAGCGCCACCCTGGGCCGTTTGGTGGCAGCGCAGGCGAGCCTTTCCTCCCGCTGGCGCTTTTTCTCCAAGTACCTTGCTGTCGTTGCTGAACCACTGTTTGTACAGGGTGGCCAGGCTGCCTGTCGATGCAGGCAACTGTTGACCTGTTCCAAGTTGAAGTTTAAATAAATATTATTGTCTCGCAGGCCTGCACTTCACTTATAAAAACTGTGAAGGCTGGTTCAGACATTTGCATTTGAGTGTAACTTTTGACTCCCCGCATTTCACTATTACACTCTGTGCTATGGCAACGTGAGTTACCATAGCAACCCTCTCATAGTAGGCAGTCACAAGCGGTCGTAACTCAGTCAGTTAGTCTAAAACGCATGTGTTTGAACCAGCCTAAGGAATTTCAGGTATGTTTACTCGATGCTTGTACTACCGTTGCGAATAATTTAGCCACGCATAACTCCGGATGGGGAGGAAGCGTGTATGACGGTGTGCAACGAGACATTCGAAGAGCCATAACAAAGAATTGGCCGTTTCTACAATCTACAGTTAAAATAAATGTGGGCTTTTTCCTTAAAAAAAAAAAAAAAGCTTGTGGGTTTTACGATACTTGCTGGCAACATCCATTGAATGCACTCGGCAGCAAACGAAGTCGGATTATTGACTAACCTTTGAGCTGCTCCGAGAGGCACTGGTTCATGTCCTTGAGCACCGCAGCCCAGCAAGGCAGTTACGCTCGCATCGCCCGAGCCTGGCTCTGGCAGTTGCATACGTTGCCAACTCTTGACATCCTGCTGCACAAGCAACGGGAACGGAACACCTTCGGCACTGGGCCCTTGTAGCGAACACTACTCAACATTGGTCATTCGCAAAGAACTCTGCAAATCCATATCTCGTAGCTATAAACCATAGCTAAGGTGCCGTGTTTCGGTTTCAACCGAAAAAGCAGAAAAACATTTGCCAGGTAAAATTTGAGACTATTCGAATTCACCAAAAAACACATTTTAAAAATCATAATAGCAAAAAAGAAAAAAAATCATGTTTTGTTGCCAGCTGTTTGGAGGAGGACTAGAGAATAGAGAGTCATTTCAAATCTGGGTTGACTAACAAAACGGAGCTTACCTTCTCAGGTTGTGTTCAGGACAACAGTTCACTGCACTTGTACCGCCCTGTTCCGGTTTCAAAGTTTTACCATACCATCTGTGCAGCAGTAGAAACTATGACTTCGTAGACTTGAGAAGGGGAGGAGTTCAGCTCGAGTTCTATATTACCCCTCCACTTAGCGAAATCCACGGCACTTGTCTGACAAATTTCCGATTATGAGGCCTTCAAGATGGGCAAAAACAACGAAGGCTTCCTAGCGACTATGCCAAGGAATTCACTGATTCTGAGTGCGTCAACATCCTGTGAGGGTATCACTTCCTGCAAGTTTTGTTGAGTAACCGTCGGCATCACCAGTAGCAGGGTGCCGTCAGAATTGGGGAGCATCTACAATCTCGATGCTACGTACAACTGAAAAAGCCTCATCTTGATACAGACGAGTCATTTTAGTACTAATACACTATGAATTTTCGGTCACGTAAGACTAGTGGAAGATGGTACTGAAAGAAGTCCTAGACAGCTGCCTTTACTTTGCATGCTTCTTTTTAAGTATTGTATTTCAACATCAGAGAGCACTTAACTCTTCCTTGAGTATTCTTTAGGTCACTCGTCGCACCAAAGCTCAATCGAGGAATCCAGTCACACATAACATTTCTAAAACCCAAGACTGAGGCTACAAAGAGGGGACAAACACAAGACATCTCTCAAACATGAGACCTCTTGTGTTTGTCGCCTCTTTGTAGCCTCAGTCTTGGGTTTTAGAAATGTTTAGCTTAACCACCTCGCCTGCCTTATTACGTTATCTTGAACCATCACGCATGCCTGGGCTAGCGGACAAGAAGCAGATGGCACTTCGCATCAGTTTTGTCGTGCACTCTGCCATGCTGGCGTTCCCCAGCACCAGGCTGATGGACCCATTGGCAGCCTATTTCGAAGCAAGTGTCCGACCGCATGCACAATGTCGGCAAGTGATTGGCTCTACCGGAAATACCTCCATGAGATTCACGAAAAAGACATTGCATACGATACAATGTCCGGTGAAAGGACGTCCAATCTCCATCGCCGTTGATCGAAACGCCAGGAGTCCGCGGTCGTCCATAAATAGCAGTACAGTAGGCTCGCGATAATTCAAACTCGGATATTTCGTACTTCCGGTTAATTCAAACAGATTTAAAAATTTTGGTTGTCCCGCTATTTTTTTTTAATTGTATTTATAAGCCGCTTAATTCAAACAGGCGTTTTCAGCTCAACTCATACTTTTTTGTTCTCGCGGCCTGGTTGAGTGCGCTTCTTTCCGAGCACCGAGTGCACCGCAGAGAAGCAATACCCGCGGAGCTTGCTTTCGCGAGTGTTGCTTCTCTGCAGTGCACCGGTGCTCGAGCGCACTCAACGAGACTCAAGTGGGCACACATGAGTGGAAAACGGCATTCACATTATGTGCTTCAAGACAAGCAATGATGACCAAGACGAACATCGAGGATGAGGAACAGCTCACTGGCATCATGATTTCTGGCCTTGAAGCACATAATGTGAACGCCGAGCTGGCAGAATATGCTAGTCTTGACGAGGATGTGTGTGTTTGTCGTGATGACTCATTAGAGGACAGAGTACAGGAAGTAATGCCAGCACAGTGCAGCAGTAAGAGTGAAGATGACAATAAAGAAAGGGATTTTTTTGTTTTATTTTTATTTTATTTCTTGAAAATGCAATGTATGTGCGCTGCGATAGGCTTATAAACACCAAAACTTCTACAGCTATGCCAAATTAAAAGACAAGTAAGAAAAATTCAAAATATAGAAAATGTGCCTCACATCCATGGCTATTACTTCTACAAATTAGTGTACTTTAACTAACGTTGTCTATTTTTGGTTAGTCGGAGATTTAGACTCCGTAACACATGTGCTTTTCAACGAAGGAATGCTTATATTGGCTGAAGCACAGATAGTACTCCTCACATCCCCAGCAGATTGCTTTCTTTGTGTTCTACTTTGGTTTTGTCGTAGCCTTGATTGCAGTTCCCTTATATTCAGAATTTTTGTGCACCTTTTTGGGAACATAAAACGTGCACACTGGCTCAGGACCGCCTTGGAAATTATAGTTGATGCTTACCCATAATCATCTGTTAAAGGGATGCTGAACCGAAATCTGGATTCCACAAAACACGGCGACAGAAGCGTGCAAACGGGATGCTACAAACACCAAAACATCACTCGTACTGCGACATCTCAAACGGATGACTGTATTTTTCTAAAAAAAAGAGGCGCATTTGACAGATATGTTGACGTCTTGTTTCTCCGAGAAGAGTCGAGGAGAGGAAACGGCCTCGCGTCTTCTCCGCCTCGCCGCCTTGAGGTGGCGAAGCGAAGAGAGGAGGAAACGAGATATGTTGACGTCACGCGCCTCGTCGGCCTCGTTCAATCTCGACCTTTTTTCCAAAAATACGGCCGTCAATTCGAGATATCGCCTTACGAGTAGTTTCGTAGGGATTGTAGCGTCCCGCCTACAGCTCCTGCATTGTTTTCTGAAATACAAATTTCAGTTCACCATCCCTTTAAGGACGTTCACGGATTTGTTGCGCACTTTCCAGCCCTGTTAAAGTCGTCTCGAGGGCTGCGCCGTAAGTTCGGTCGTGGTATGCCAGACTTTAGGCATGAAGATCAGGTCTCTTTCGACTACGAGTCCTTTTCAGTGGTTTTCCTTCCACGAATCCCTCGAAGATATCCTAGACTGATGGCGTGCCATCCTGTCATTTTTGAGGAGTGACGACGCTAAAGGCAAGAAATGTGAGGAGTTGAAAGCTCTTGTTTTCTCATCCGACATTCTGCACGATTTACTGATCAAGCTGAAGTTTCTTAGGGCAAATGCTTTTGTTGTGCTGTCAATCATTAAGGAACTTGAAGCAGAAAGTAACCTGCTGTATGAGGTTCACCTGATACTAGGAGTTTGTTTACGTGTGCTGCTCAGTCAGTTGTAGCTGCGTGACCCATCCCAGGTGAGCCTCACGCCTGATGTCGCAAGCCTGCTGCACGTCCTTGATAAATGTGATCACTCCAGAACTGTTGCAGACCTTCGTGACTACTACGCTGCTGTTACTAGAAAGTGGTCCCAAACGGCTGAGAGGAAACTTGTGGATGAATTGAAGTACACGGACAAATCGTTTTGGTACAACGTGCAAATTGTATATCTATATGTGAAGCTTGAGCTGCCCCGTCTGTTTGAAAACTATGAGCACATTTTAAGGCTTGTGTTTCTTGAGAATGACGACATGCGTCAGCTCGCTGATGATTTTGTGACCTATCGGAACTATGTAATTGCTAACATTATGGATCCCATGTCGTTCTGGAGACTTCATGCTGTGCAATGGCCAGACCTCTCATGCTGCGCGCTGAGACTTTTAGCATTGCCCGTTTCTAGTGCTAATGTCGAAAGGGAATTTTCCATGCTAAGGGTCACTAATCGAAACGAGTGTGCTGCCATCAGCGACGCAAAAGCTTGTTAAGTATGCTTGTATTTATTACAAGCTGTGAGGCTTGTTGAAGTGGGCTTGTGTTGAAGTCTATGGCTGGTTAAAATGGCGTTCAGCCTTTTGGTCCGTTTTTGTTCGGATATTCTTCCTCTTTATCTAAAACTTTCGGCAACTGGAAATACAGTAGGCATCTGTGTTTTGTCCCTTCCCTGTTTATTAAACTGGGATAAATACCCAATTTGCAATAAACAACTGCCGAATTTCATCAAAAATAAATTCCGAAAACACGGAACCCTAAGCATAGCCAAGACTCTTGGCGTTATGAGCGAGTGCGCATATACGGTCACCATCCTACCTATTTTGCTCTCACTAAGGCTCTTGCTTGAAGTGACATTCAAGAGGTTTTTAAAGTTTATAGGGACCAGTGGAAATCCAGTCTGAGTAACCCCTAAACAAATTTTTGGCTTTTGTTAACAATTACTCGAAATAAACTCCTCAGATTCATAAAGCATGGAAGAGGTATCTGTTTTTACGGTAATAACAAACACAATTAAAAAAAAAAAAGAAAAAAAGCATTGACATTGCTCAAATTTAGCTTCCATCCTCAACTATGTCTTTCGTAGGCAAACAGAGGATCACATCCATCAGACGCACCCAGTGCATAAAGTCTGGGGGCGGGTCTCGTACCCCTTTCTATTCTCGAAGGGTGGTCAGAAGCCTCTCGGCAAAGCTCTGGCGTTAATGCAAACACATACGTAAGTACTCCGTCTTGTAATCGGAAATGTTGGGATTTTCCCCATTGAAGTTTTGTTGAGTAGCCATCTCCAGAAAGAAAAACTATATTGTGAACAGGAATGTCATTTTCGTGTAGAACAAAATGGCGGATGTTTCAGGGACACTATTAATTCTTGACAAGAATACTAATCAAAATCCGTGTTGTTGGTCGGTTTGGTTTCCTGAGAAACATGCCGGGTTCCTCTTTTGTTTTAATCAAGTCAGTTTTGTGTGCCTCTAATATGACCCCCCTCCTTCCTTCCCGTCTCCTTCTTTTTACCACAGTTTGTAGAGACCCCCAAAACCCACGGGAGGCTTTAAGCACTAGATGTGCCCACTAAGAAAGTCCCTTCCCAAAACTGACGGAACAGGTTCCGTTCCCAGCAGCAGGCCGACCTCTTTGGTAGGGCTCGCTGGAGATGGAGCAGTGGCCATTCACTGGGAAGTTAAGGAGACGCCATTGGCCGAAAGTGGGCTGGGCATGTTCCAGGGCGTCTTCACAAATCAAATGTGGCCAGCCAGAAGCCAGCGAATATAATAACCCTGGCAGCAGTCACGAGAAACAAAAATTAACAAGCGTGTCGGAGTAACTCTCGGCGACTGAAAATGTGGTGCACATGATGTTTCGATCACAGTGCAAAATCATGGTGAAAAATATATAAAGACATAGGAGATATAAAAAGATTGCGAGATTGGCAGAACGATCTGCGTAATCCGTACGCCAGGTGCCGAGGGCAGGGAAGCTGCCGTCCAATTTTCCAAACTCCGTCTGAGCAAAACCGAGTTTGAGCAGCAAATTTGTTTCTTGCATCTTCTTGCATGATCATAATTGAAACATCACGTGCACCATATTTTTAACCATGGAAGGTTACTACACTTAACTCTTACGCACTCGTTAAACTGTTTCTCGCTTCATACCATTTTCGGCTTCTGGTTGACCAAGAGAGCATGTCAAGTCCTCATTCTGCGTCTGGTGGACGCCCTGGCCCTGCCCGCTTCTCCCATTGACCAAACTCTCTCTATATATACAGCTCTGAGGGGTGCCAAAGAGCCTCACGAATACCGAATGGATGGTAGGTTGCGCCACCTGGTCTATAAATTTAGCAGCCATGGTTTCGTCGTCACAGTGCAAGCGATCGCTCACCGTGGGTCCAGTCGCAGGGCTGTACAAACAGACTGGGTTCGACGCATCTGTGCCCACGACCCAGAGGAGCCCTCTTCGTCGAAGCACACGTCCCGGGCGGCGAGCAGTGCTCCACCAGCTGCAGCACCCGAAGGCAGTCTGCCTCCCACCTCAGCAGAAGGATGTCGCACGTCCTGCAAGGATCGCATGCAGACAATCCAGATCGCCTCTCCAACTTGGCTCCAGGCATAGAGTTAGTTTAATAATCGAGAGAAGGGTCGCATACATTTCGGCCACTTTGAAGCAGTAGGGCATAAAACGTCGGTGGTCCCAACCTGATCCTGTTGCTGGCTACGCTTTGATATACACAAGCAGCAGCAAAACTATCACTCCCAAGGCCTGCATCTAGTTTTTTTCTAGCTTCGATTCGCACAAAACGGGGACGTGGCGCATTGAGCACTCCAGCGACTTCGACCCGTCGTGGCAAACCGAGCGGGCCTGCGTGCTCGTCTCCTTTCTTTCTCTCGCTCTTACTGTCACTCTCTCATTCTTTCTCTTGCTCCAGTAGAAGGGTAAAGATGGGAGCAAAACGCAGCAAATCCTAAGCGCTGACATCAGAGGCCCCAAAAGAAAGAAAGAGAAGCGACAGAAGAGCGGTGAAGAGAAAGCAGAAGACAGGCCGGGCGCTGTTCGTTTTGCCGCAATGACTTGAAGTCGTTCGAGCACTTGTCGGCTTTATTTCTTTTTATACAATGTGCGACTCCGGTGTTTTTCATCGAGTAAGCTCAAAGCAAAGCTAGGAAAACATAAGTACAGACCTTCAGTGATGTTTTCCTAGAAAATATAGTAAGGGTGCAGGCAAGCTGGTGAATATCAACCACGTTAAGTTAAACTCAAACTGGGGTAGAAGAAAAACAGTAAAAATGTTTTGATGTTTCGCTTCTACCTTAGTCTCCGGTTAATTCAACATGGTTGATATTTTCCTGCTATCTTGTATATATCAAAGCATTGCCAGTGAGCGATGTGGGCCCATCAGGGACCATTGATTGAGAGGCTGCTGATGTCCGTGTCATATGCCCTTCACTGTTCTGAGGCGGCCGCCAATGCATGGGACTTTCCCTCTGGAGTATGTAGCCTCCGTGGCTCCTATGCTCCACCGTTTTGCCCCCCCCCCCTTTCTGGCTTTCCTTCCTTCCTTCCTTCCTTCCTCCTTCCTTCCCCCCCCCTTGGCTCCAGGCGTGTCCTTTCGGATCTTCTCTGCCATTTGCAGAACGACAGTCTGTTCAGTTACATACATATGTTACTGCGAGTCTAATAAAACTGACAGAACTCGTGGCAGAAAAGTCCAAAACATTGTTGTACCAAAACATTATGACATATGGGATGTGTAAGACTTGTACAGAGAGGTGGAAAGCGGGCTAGCAGCCTGCTCTGTAGCAGGGCTGCGGAGCAGCAAAAGTCCCACTTAGGAGCGGTTTTGGAGCTGTAAAAGGCTCGCTTTAGAGCAGAGTCGGGAGCAGCAAAAGTAAGTTCTGTAGGCGTATGAAGTAGGTTTTGGAGCAGGTCGCGGAGGTCAAACAGGTGTCTAAAAGTGATTTGTTGTTGCTAAATGTGAAAATGTAGCACGAAAATATATGCCTGCACATCCCAGAATAATTTTCAAGCCAACATACATACCTACCTTTCTATTTCTATTGCATTGAAATATGTAATGTAATGGCAATTTAATGCAAGGAAAGGCTTTTGAGAACCATTCCGGCAGCAGGCAGAGTCACTGATAGAGCTTTACACGGGAGGCCCCGACAATAAAAGCACAGCTTGAGCCGCGCCAGGTACAGAACCGTCTATTCAAAGCGCAGCTCAGCTTCATTTTTGATATTTAGAAAACTATGCAGCCCTCTTCAGTATCATATAGGAAGACCCCATGTCAAATATTACGATCTAATTCCGTCTATATATTTAATAAACTGGCCATGCAAACTTTCAAACGAGCCAAGTCGCCGAAATCTGCCAACTCTAGCGTGCGACGTGAGGCGCAATCGTCAGCGCAGTCAATGCGACGGGGTTGGAGCGGCCAACGTTGAACCACTACGCCAAAGGCATGACTACGTCATTCTCACGTTTTGGTTGTTTTTACTTCTCGGAGCGAAATTGAACGATGACGTCATGAGTTTCTCCTCCCGGTGTTGGCTCTACGGCGTCCACGTGATCACCGTAACGCGGATGCGCTAGTTTGCGCTGCCCTGCGCGTTTATCGCATGTCCGGTTTCTCCGCTCCCCCTCTCCTCTTTCGTGTTCTCCCCTTCCCCTCTCCCCCGGGCCATCACCATCCTCGCCATGCGAAGCGACCTACCCGCGTCGCGTGTCCTGTACCTCGCGCCTGCGAACGTCACAAGACCACGTGGTTCGACGTGACGTGGCCATGACTCTGAGGACACGAGACCAATGTTGCCTGACGCAACCGAAGTTTCGGTTTCGGTATCGGCTGATGTTTAAATTAAGATTACACAAATAATATTCAACATTTCGCGAATCCGAAGACGTAGAGCTGTTGAGTAGTACTTTGTGAAATGGAATCACATGTAAGCCTAAATTACCCCGGAATGAGCGGAGTTGCCCTTTAATAGACCAATTGTAAACCTTGTATCCAGAAGACCCCAGCCACTGCACCGTGTCAGATAAACTACCTTCGCTGTACTACAGTTTTTGTTTGATAAAGAATACGCATGTATTCAATCACCGACCGCCCTATATCAAGGTTGTGGAACAAATACAAGGCTACTGACATTTGACAAAAATTCAGATTACAGAGTTAAGCAAGTTAAGGTGCGTTCGCTGACAGGAATACGACTGCAGCGCGGGTAGTGCCACGCTGGCATTTCCTGATGTAACCCACTCCTCAAGCTAAAAGGAAGAGAAACAAAAAAGAAGTGTGTAGCACTGCACCAATTAACCAACTCGGCTTAAGATCAGCGGGTATTGTTTCGCCAGTGGTCTGGCAAGGCGGGCAACTTGCACTCGACAGCGTTGCATTAAACAGCGCACAATGATGGTTTTGGTTTCGTTTTGACAAGACAAATTGAACTCGAGAGCGCATGTCCTGTGCTGCGATTCATCATGGCCCTAAACGTCTAATATAGTACGCTACTACGAGATAACAGGTAAAAGTAGTAAAGACCTTTTATTTTTACCTCATGTTGACGAATGTGCATGCGCTCCGCAAAGAAAAACAAAACGAAACTAACATAGCTGATGTTTCTTAACTGCGTTCGCAAATAAACACACGCGTAACTAACATGAAAGTACGTGTTCCACAACGGCTAAGTGTCGAAATGATGCGGCATAGCTACAAATAACAGGTAA
Source organism: Ixodes ricinus (assembly GCA_037355805.1). Classification (NCBI taxonomy): domain Eukaryota; kingdom Metazoa; phylum Arthropoda; class Arachnida; order Ixodida; family Ixodidae; genus Ixodes; species Ixodes ricinus. Next base: position 97,995 of record JAZHYW010035791.1, on the reverse strand, counting down.
AGCTAATAGCAAAGACCACTTCTGCTCCATGTTGATGGCGAAGGTGGCCACCGGTGCCGAGCGCACCCTGCCCCGCGATCACGGCAAATCGGGACCGCGGGGTTGGTTGGGCGCTCAACCCGTAACCAACGCTGCCGAAACCAAACCCGATGTGTTATTCGTTATATCAAGAACTCTTTGTAGTCAAACCCGACGTATCTCCTCTCGATGAACTAAAATGTTTGCCTTCGCTCACCGATGCGACGGTCGGATTCGGAGCCCCAGTCGAGTTGATGCAGATCCACCGCTACTGAGCGCTAAACAAAAGTACACACCACATGGTGGCCAGTGGCCGGCCGTTTTTTCATGCTCAATTAAAAGAACACTGCTCAAAAAAAAAAGCTGAAATTAGGCGTTTTGGAGCGGAGCTGGCGCAGGGAAGTGAATGCTGCAGGGTGGCGACAATTGGCGCAGGCGCTTCCACCCCCTGCTTGTATTATATTAAAAGTATTGGCAGCTGGATACATGCCGGGCTTCATTTTATCGCCTACCTTCTACGGTTTGAGGCTATTGGGTGATGGTCAGGCACAGTTAAGAACGATAGAGGAATTAGAGGAATAGAGAAATAATAGAGGGATTATTAAGCATTTTTCTTGTACAGCTTCGCTTCAACCTTTGCGTTGATTGCGCTTATCATCATGATGAGCGAAACTCTCGGAAGAATTGGTGCTATTCCATTGCCGTAGCATGCCCAACCATGGCCCATCTCCCACCGAGGCCGAAATGGGATGAAAAAGCTAACATTTTTCTGCAACAAAAAAAACGCACAAAAAAAAATGCTCGACTCAATTTCTTGTTTACTTGTGCCTACATCACTTGCCCTAGACAATGCCACGAGTGTCGCTATCCCACAAACTTAGGAAGAGAGACTTCACCCATTCAACTGCCGTCCAAGGTTGTCCAGCGAGCGTACGCTATTGTTAACAAGCACAACTCTCATTGCCTACGTTAGGCGCTTCGAATCACATGAAAGCCAAGCGGTTGCAGGATCCTGGAGTGATAATCTTTCAGTGCTTTTTCAAGGAAAAAAAATTTGACATGCAAACAAGGGTGGCTCATTTTTCCCCGGCGTTATACCGTCGCCGGAATATTGCGATTGGTATTCTTTCCGACGTCCAGGCAAAGGGGAAAAGTGGGATTGGTTTTCGGGAGGGGCAAGCCTGAAAACGCCGGCCGCACCGGTTCGAAAAGTGCAGAAGCAACCCTACAACACATTGAGTTCCAAGGCGAGCGAGAAACTGCCGCAGGGCGATGACAAGACACACGCAATAGTCGTCGCGGCAAGGATTCGTCCTCCCGAAGCGGTACAGCAAGCCTCACCCGTGGTCGACTAGGCCGCATGGAGTGTCGCCAGAGCCGGAGCACGGCTAGGCGACACCCGAAGCGGGCTCGCCGTTGGAACTCTCTTCTCCGCCGAGTCACCAGAGCACCCGAAGGTCTAATCGGTGCAACTGGCACGTCCAGTGTCCACGACACTGGAACTCTCCCACCCGTACCGTCCGCTGCAAGAGACGCAAGAGACGTCTGTTCCGCCGCTCGCTGCCAGGCTTTAACCTTAACGCACAAAAGAAAACCGATTTCGCAACAGAACTAACGCAGAAAGAAAAGTGCTACGAGTTGAGACTACCGACCAACGTTTTTTGCCACTCTTTTTTCTCATAACCGTTAACAAGCAGAATCATCTTGATCGCGAAATTCTCCAATGCGTCGATTGTTCTCAACAGTTTTACAAGATGCAATGTTGGAGCCTACTCTTACACAAACTTTTTAAGTGTATTCTGTTTCACGTTTTTGCATAAAGACTTACAGAAATGGAACCGTCAGTCTATAAGAGGCATGTTCGATAGCCTATCCATCGTGCTAAGGCCACTACAAGAGTGTGACAATGACGGCGAGGTGTAAAGCCAGATTAGCAAGCTAAGCTACACAGTTCAACACGATACTGAATTGCTGCGATTAACTATTGTGTCTACGATTAGCTTGATGCAGGTTACAAAGGTAATTAAAGTGTACACAGAAGAAATATACACGAGATAGATGGTACTAACTTGAGGAACACAAAACCAGTAGGCTCAGTAAACTTACGGGACGGATTTTTATTGGTAAGCGTGTTATGTGAGTGTGCGGTTTCTTACACAACATGCAAAATTTGCGCGTTGACTAAACTAACTGCACAGTGTTAAATGGAGGGGAGAGGTTTACATAATGCAGAGTCGTTTGCGCTATAATTCACTTCTCAAACGGTGCAATACTCATTGTAAATCAAACCTACCCTGGCCTTATTAAAGAAGACTGTGTTCCTTGCAACGCCCAATCTACTCTTATCCCAGGCGGTAATAAGTAATATGCTCGAGTATCAGAACCCTATGATCCACAAGTCATGACAAACCTCATTTAGAGATTCGCAATCACTTTTTCGTTCATCCAGTGAATGTGCTAACAGATGCTGGCATCTGCCATACCGCTTATCAGAAGCTGCTCCATACCAATATTTTGCTGTCTGCAAACATAAACATTGCAGAGAGATCGCCCCGATCTGCAGCGATTCCTGCCTGTATCGTGATCAAGCAGCGGGGCACCAGTTTTGGTTTGAGTCGGTACTCTTGCTACAACATAGATGGAGGCAGCATCAGTTTGCACTGTGACTATGGTCCGTTCGGGCCGGTTTACTCCACGCGGCCCCCTCCACCGAGGTGCAATGCAATTCTGGAGGAGGAGCTTCGCCACCCAGGTGCCAATGCGTGTGAGAGCGAACTTCGCTATAAACATGCATTACAAGACTGTCACTTCGGTCAGAGATGGTAAGCGAGTAGAACAACATCAGCTTGTAAGCGCGCTTTGTTTTTCTTTTTGGCAAGCCCGCCACCTGACGTTGGTCTTGCAGAAACACAAAAGCATTGTGCCATAAAATAGCAGAAAAAGAACTTTGTTGGCTGATGAGTTCTGTTAGATAGTATATTTTGTCAAAAGTTAGCACTGCCTCAGGGAGAGAGACCAGAGGCCTCACTCAGTTGAATTCCCTATGAGATTTACATTCAATCTTTCCAGCGTCACGACAGAATCGCTGCACAGTCCAACCATGGCCATTCATACAGTACTGCTGCATCTTTAGTGATGATCAGCCTACAGAGGAATACACGTCTGTCCACCTTTACCTGACCCGAGCCTAGCACTGCGGGGTGATTTGTTGGGTAATGGGGCCAGACTCTGAGACCAATCTGTAAGAACAAACGAAGACACACCTCGCACTTAATGGGCGCTGAGATTAATTCAATAGAGAAGCAATAAGCCATGCAGTTTAATACTGATGCCTGGTTCCAGTGCCGTTAGACTGGCAAACAAATTACTGAAACACGCTCACAGTGGGGAACCCTAATTCTTTTTCATCAGGCAAATATGCCAAATGCTGACAACATTTACAGAATATAGTCAGATCGAGATCTGCAGGCCACTGCAATTCTTCCACTGTTCTTAGCTCCTTGGTGGCTGCGAGTCTCACACATCAGGACCTTACATGCACTTAGTCTTGACATTGTATGCTAATTTATGCTAATCATATGTTAGCCTCATGGCAGCATAGACGTCCTTGCAAAAAAACAGTGGCCCAGGCTTACAGGCCGAGGCACCTCGGAGAGGTGCCGACTCACTGCGCATCGTCTGCCCCAGGCAGAAAGGTGCCAAATCTTGTTGGCAGCAGTTGACGGGAAGCAGGACACCTGGATTTTCACCGTCACGGTCACAGGCGGCCAGGAACTGTGTCTTCCTCCCCAATCACCTGCAGATGCAAGCCGGTCCCAGAAATGCAGAACCACTGTTGGGTCACGTTACAGCTAGCCATGAACAAAGAGGTGCTTCGAGGCACATCGGGTAATGTGTCCGCAGGATCAGAGTCTATCAAATGCCCAGAGCCCTTCATTTCTTCTTTCGGGCAATTTCAACGTGTGCCTTTTCACAGCGTCCCGATGCACACAGGGTCACTGGATGTTCCCACAGTACAGAAATGCTCCGTGGTTTGTTCCAGGACCACATTGCGGTGCCCAAACCCACAGCTACAGCACTGGCGACCCAACGGAATCGAAGTCGACACGGGCGGAGGCAGACGGGCGGGCATTTTTCTCTTACGATCTATACTATACGTTATGTGCCGCACTTGATTTAGAAAGCCAGCAAACACCAACACCTACTTTTCCAGTCAGGCATACAATGCTGTGCTGCGAGAACTCTCAGTGGCTCTAAATGCACCTTGATGAAGAAAAAAACGAGGCAGAAAAACGAAACTTGCGTTTTTGGTAAATAGAATGAAAAGTCAGTCTTCCATTTCTTTCCATTCTGGAAGTTAGGAACGAATTCGGCCAAAGCAGTATGACTCCTACCTTCGGGCCTCTAGCCTGTACGATGCAATAGAGTCTGCAAAAGTGTGCGTCGCTACAATGCACTTTTGACGTCGAAACAAGTGGGAGTGAAAACTGAACTTGCGCTATCCCAGACTACCGTAATATCGAGAGATCGCCCACCTAAAATTAAAAGCAACTAGGGTGAAAATGAGGACTGTGCTAACTTTTGGTGTGCCATCAAAAAACAAAATAGGAAAAAAAGCTAGTTTTAGATTTTGTGGCTCGTGAAACTTGTGATCGCAGCTAGGGGCGATGAAGCAAAAATGACTGTCCTTCCAAGTCGGCAGTGTTCGCTTGTCTCCCTTCGTAGGTATGTAACACCATTCCCACCGAGGTCACCATTTAGGGCTTTGCAGTTACTAAAAGTAAAGGCCCGTTCACACTCTTGCAACTCGAGTACGACTGAGAGAGACGAGATCTGTTAAAACTTCTTAAAATTTCTTAGAACGAGGGAACACACTGACATTGTGGCGCCATCTGTGCGGTGACCCTGGAACTGTATTTCCGAAGAGCGAAGGTTTTCCGTGAGTTTTGAGGTCAAATGTGCAGTAATACCCATAAGAAAGGCTCGTTCATAATATTGACAAAGTTTTCGAGCCAGAAAAAAGAAAGGATAATGCGCGTGAGAAATAAAAAATATGCTGGACCGCCATAGTTACACTGCCACCCAATAGATGGCGTCAGTGTGTCCTCTGGTTTAAGATGTTTTAAGGAACCCAGTTTTAAGAGGTCGCAAGAGTGTGAACAGGCCTTAAGCTATATCTTTCGGTGTTTTTGAAGAAAAAAAAATGGAAATCATGTTGAAAATAGGGAGGGAGGAGGGAGGGAGGGGGGGGGGGTATCTTTCAAGGGTGAGGCATCTTTCAGGATATTATGGTATACGGCACAAGCTCTTCTTTCACATATGCTGCTAAGCCATGCCGAGTTAACACACTCAACCGAGGAAAGTGTGACAGACCGTCACAGAAACTGTTACGAGAGTGTAACATGTACCTCAAAAACAATCTAAAAAAAAAAAAGAAGAAAAAAACATACTGGAGAAGGATTAGTAAACTGAGAACAGAGCACAAAATTCTGAATGTGACATGATGGGAATCGAACCCACGACCACGTGCTCGTGAGCCTGACACCCTACTTCAACGCCAAACGGGAGACTCACCAACACAGACACTGAGTAGAGTGTAGCGAATGGAGACAAAGGCGGCTCGCTTTGCGACTGGACACTAACCATTCTAACTAGAGCTCCGTGCTCCAATGTCCCTGCGCGCTCTCATCTACTCTTCTTCCTTAGTTTCTATCTGCATAACCAAGAAAAAAATAAATAAATAAAAGAAAATGCAAAGTTTGTTACAAGTTTCCAAGAATGCCATGAGGACACATTTTGTGTATGGCACTGCAATTCGGACAGGAACTGGGACTGACCGACCATGTCTAATGCCATGGAGAGGCGCCCTAGCAGGAGAGTGCCGGAGGAAGGCGCCGCCTGGTCCAATTCGAAGGCGTACACGTCGCCGGCCCGGTCAGCGACAACCGCCGTGATTGCGGGTGGTGCACATCCGCACTTGAACACACTTGCGGGCCAGGCTCCTGCAAAAGCGCACGGCCAGCTGAACCTAGAGGGGCAGTTCAAATGAGAAGGTGGCACTAAACGGAACTGATGCCCCCACCAGATGGAGCAAGTAACCACCCACTTGCTATGGATGCTATCTGGCTATAATCTAGGTCAAGAGTGCAGGACAAGCTCTTCCCACCCAAAGCCCTCCACTCCTTCCACTTCACCAGAGTGAATCCTGGAGAGGAGGTGAGTCTATGTTCACCTCCTCTCCAGCACTCCTTTCGTTAAAGTGGAAGAGTGGAAGGCTTTGCAAGAGGAGCTTGTCCTGCGCTCTTGACCTGTCATCAACTATAGGTGGTGCAAGCCACTGCCTGATTTAAAGCGGCCCATGAAACGAATTTCGGGCTGGGATAAATGAATTTAGATTTGGATTTTACTAATAGCATATCGTTTAGTGGGCCAAAAGAAAGAAGGTAGAAAGTCAAAAAGACTGATTTTCAGTACGAAAATTTGAAAACACAGCGGACTATTTCGTACCTTCTTCCCTTTGAAAGCTCTCTGCCTTTTCACTGTGATACATCCGCGGTACCCAAAGCGCGTCACCCGGCCCAAACGCACGTCACACGACACCGGACCTCACTTATTCCCTTCAGCCCTAAGCTGACAGTGCGGTGGAAGCTATGCGCTTGCCGGACCAATCAGCCGCCTCCCTTTCATCACCTGACCTCGTTCTCTGCGCGTGGATATGCGCGAGGGAGCGTGATCACGTGGCAAAAGTGTGGCTGGCCCAACGAGCACGTAGCTTCCACAGCACTGTCAGCTTAGGGGTGAATGGGGTGGGGAAAGCGACTTTTGTCCGAGTTTTGAGCGACGGGCTAATCTTCTAGGGGGAGAATGGCTGTGTCCGGGTACGCAAACGAGGGTCCGAGCAAGAGGGGAGTCCCTCCTTTCCGTCTTCTTGAACTGTTTGGTACAATGCGTGATTTGTGAGTTGAAGAGAGAAGCTTAGAAGGGAAAGTTGAAAAAATCGTTTCATGATCCCCTTCAACCCATTTCATGATTGCATTTTTTGCTCAAAGATGCGCCCCGTGGTTTCTGGTTTTTACTCGGTGCTAAAGCAAAGGTATACACTAGTTTATTGTTGCATAAAAAAATGTAAGACTTAAAATAAATAGTACACACACTGCAAAACATCTGCGGCGCACTAACTGGAGGCTGAACAAACAAAAAATACAAAAAGGACTAAAACTTCAATGCGCCCGCTTCCCAGATGGTCTAGCAGAGGGTGTTGCGGCTGTGTGTCAGACTCCGGTCTCGGATCCGAGCTGGGTTTCCAGTTGTGCGTCGGATGTCGAGCTGTCATCCGACTCCAGTGGGAGAAGGGTTCAAAGTCTGAACCCGAAGTGCTATCGCTCCACCCTCTGCTACGCTACCTCCGGAGCAAGCGGGCACGCGCCGCCATCTCGAAAGTCATCACTTGCATAGAGCGTCCAGTTTCGCAATTTCAAATCGCTGCGCCAAAAACAAACAGACCGGAATTACATGGCACATTGCAAAACGCCAAACCAGGGAGTGCAAGGAGACATGGGATGGGCGTCATTTGAGGGCAGGAAGCTGCGAGCAAGATAGAATTTGAGGATCGGTTGGGGCAAATGGATGGGGAGCAATGGGCACGAAAGGTTTTCAGCTTTTTATACATGAGGAGTATAGACACAAAGTGGAGACAGCGCACTAGGAAATTAAGAGGAAAGTTTTTAGGCTATAGTGGGGTTACGGAAGAGCAGGTCTCCGTTAAGAAGAAAGTTAAGGCCACAGAAAGAGATCGGTGGCTAGAGGGAATGCAGACAAAGAGGGCTCTGGAAAGCTATAGATTAAACAAAACAGTTATTGCCAAAGAAAGCATTTATGATAATTCTAGGGGAAGCTCATTGTTGTTTGAGGCAAGGACAGGTGTTTTGCGAACCAGAACATACAGAGCGAAGTACCAGGAAATGGATACAGTGTGCGCTGCTTGTGGAGAGGTGGACGAGACGGCTGAGCACTTGATACTCTACTGTAAAGGGCTTCACCCTATGCCTACCGAAGACAACATAGATTTAATAAAGTCATTGGGTTTTAGAGACAGCGAAGGAAAAGTGGATTACAAGACAGTAGAGATTACCAAGCAAAGATTAAGTGAATGGTGGCAGAAAGCACGAGAAAACTAGGTATTTTCTTATTAACTGATGGCAAAGGGGTTTTATAGCCTCACTTTCTGTTCAGTGCAGAGTGTATATAGTTTTCACATTTAAATATTCTAAGCTTAAATGGTAAGACAAATTGGCTAGGTGGCGTAAGCTACCGCCCGATCCAAAGGGCTCAGCCGTATTCATCCATCCATCCATCCATCCATGGTCCTAGTTCCCCTCCAAACCTACCAGACGGCAGCACCTCCCGCAAACACTCCACGTTCAAGCAAAGGCGCAAATTTTTATGAGCAGTCGCGGATGTACACCGATACGTCAGCAACCATGCGGGACGCTTGCGCGCTGACGTGCAGGTACGTCAGTGACCATGAAAGAATTAAGGGAACATCTCTCCATTCATTCAAATGGGAAGTCAAGTAGATCCTGTTTCATCCATTAAGAAACAAGGTTATTGCATTAAAATTCTTTGTCTGCATAAGTAAGAGATCACTTGCAGATCTTACTATAGGGTCACCCCAATCGCCTGTTATCAGATCTGGTAAGCGGCCGTCTGCTTGTGGAGCCAACGACAGCCGCAGAAATTGTAAGGCGCTTGCTTGTGTGTATGAAAGGGTTTGAAAGACATCAGATGTTTTACAACAAATAACCTGCACTCCTGCAGCTGTGAATGAAAGAACTTGGTTCTTCGTGGTACACTGTGGACATTCGCCGAAGCCTATGTCCCGACTTGCCGGCAAAGAGTGCAGGGTGAAATAACGGTGGCAGTCGGTAAGCTTGAAATATATAGACCACAAGTGACTTTCCACTGGTCTGCTAGTATAGAACAATAACTTACCCTCTGGCAGAAGAGATCCCATTTGCCAGCGGTCAGCTTCTCTTCCACACAAGAAGCTCTTTCTTTGCAGAAACTGCCAGGGAAGTAGCGCAGCCACGAAGAGAAGTTACCGCATAGAGAACCCTTGGTCCGTCTGCTCACTCGCTTGGCTCTCTTCGTCTGCGTCCTGCTTCAACTAGCAAAAAATATCAAACTCATCAAAACAATGCTATGACTGGCATGATACGATCAGCACATTTGACCTACGTTAGCACCTATGCAAGGTAATCGACTTAATAGGCACCATGTTTCTTTTGTATTGTTTAGCTCTGCATAGCTTGCGCATAAACGAACAACGCCTCGCTGTTCCACATATGACAATGATTTCAAGACCATCGCCACGAGAGAATTCAGACGCTACCGTTCTAATGTGGCAACTCCATCTGACGCGTACGGGATAACCGAACTTGCCTCCTAGTAGAAGCAGCTTCTGCGGACTGGTGTCCGGGAATAGTCAGCCGTGCTGACGAATCCTCTAAGAATAATAAGAGGGCAAACAACGTAAACCTTTCGGTGGACATCCACCTGGTTAGGAGTGACAATGACAATCACGCGAGGCATATGAACCATAAAGCACGTGCAGTGATGTACAACGGCCGCTTTAAAGAAACCAATAACACCGGGCAATTTGCAAGACGACGACAAGGACAAGAACAGTCACCGTGATCAAGGGGCCGAACTGGCCTTGAAACGTCGGGCTCCGTATCAATTTTTTGGTTAGAGTTCCTTTCTTTCATTCATCGAGGGCAAACAAGTAGAAAGTGGATCAAGCCAGGGTAAGACGGGTCAAAATGCAGAGCGATTTTTACATGGTGGGACCACTTACCCATCTGCCGTTTCGTATATGTAGACGCTATCTACACAACCGTAAAGCAACTCTGTTATTGATACTCCGCGAAAAATCATTTCAATGCAATGTTGATGTTGTAAAGGACGTCAGTCCGCTGCCGAGGATCACACGCAGAAGCACATGGAGAACGGTTGTTTTGGATTGACTGGATTAGCTTGGCTTGACTAGGCATTACGCAAATTTTACCTGATCCACCTAAGTATACACCGATGAATTATAGATGGGTGGTACGTGCACATTCTTCACCTAGATACTAACAACTGAGTGATATTAAATACATGAGAACTAGTAAGCGTCAAAGTAAAAATATGCTTTAATTTGCTAGCGCATAAATAACTGAAGTCAATCCAGTCCAGAGTGCCATCCAATCCATTCTTGAGGCAAAGATAGCGGCGTCCAGGCCGGGTGCGTCGCTGAGTTATTCCGGCTGCAATTTCTTGCGCCAGCGTCTCGTATTATCCACACTGAGCAGCAAACCCGTCGAGATCAAAAATATTCGTCACAAGGAAGACGAACCCGGCTTGAAAGGTAAGAAACGAGCACTCTTATTTGCTAATATTGAGGAGCGCTCTACACGTGGTGTCGATCTGACATGCGTTTTGGTTTCCGCTCTGACAGAATTCGAAGTGGACCTGCTCAAGTTACTCGAGAAGGTGACCAACGGGACCGTTGTCGAAATCAGCGAAACAGGTAACCGAGCAGATTTCGTACGTTGCCTCGACTGGGAATGTTCCGCTAGTTCGGAACACAAGTTGGTCTGTTCGTTTGTTTACAAACATACGTAAGCGAGCGATCACCAGTTTTTCTTAGACTTGAAGGGCTGTAATCGAAACCACTAATACTAAAGAGTGCCGGATGTCGTATTCGCGTTAAATGCGTTGCGCTATGTTGGCATACTTGCCACCGCACCGTGTAATGCTAAACTCACCCCCCCCCCAAAAAAAAAAATAAATAAATAAAAAATTGCAGTTTTATTGAAATGAATGGGCCCCTTGGCCCATTAATTAGTTCTGGGTTCTCCGATTCGGTGTGGGGGAGATGAGACGGAATTAAAGCCGAGTAGGCCTGCGAAATTGATCACAGAGACGAAATACCTATAAATGCGCTTACGCGTGGCGTCGTATGGCACCGTATCAGCCGCCATTGCTCTGCACCATGTTCCTTTGCCCGTACATTCTGCAGCACACATTTCGTACCATCGTATTTGTTCTTCACGCCAATCCTTGAACGATAAGAACAAATTCGATGTTGCCAAATGTTATGCTGCAGAAGGTGCGGGCACAGGAGCATGGTACGAGAGCAATGGCCGCTTATATGATGTCAATGCAAGCTATGTATAGTCGTTGACAGGTCAAGAACGAAGCGGCAGCTCCTCCCACCTCTTTCCACTTTAGTAGTGCGAACGCTGGAGGGGAGGCGACCTCTCTCCACCGTTCGCTCCGCTGAAGTGGAAAGGGTGAAGGAGCTTCCGCTTCGTTCCTGACCTGTCACCGACTATGGATAGCTGGTCTGATTGACGTGGCGTCCGGGTAATAGAGCAGCACTCCGATATGGTAGTTGGACATGTTGTGCGACAATGATGCCAAGCCTGGAGAATACAACATCGAGGTGATGGGATGCTTCTTTTGTTTGTGGTTCGTAGGCACCTCGCTGGTCTACAGACCAGGACTTCTGACCGGCGGCCGGATTGAGCATGACTGCTGCACGCAGCGGTCCATCGGTTACTATCTGGAGGCACTAGTTTGTCTGGCACCGTTCTGCAAAAAGCCCATGGATGTGCAACTTACCGGTGTCACTCACCACCATCTTGACCCATCTGTAAGTTTTCCACGAAGGAAAAACAATGAATTGTTGTACCTCTATGCTTTAGTTTGCTCACCTCTTCTTCTTCATTTCCTTACGAACCTTGCATAATTGTTCTTATTATTTCTTGTCTGTTATCACAGGTTGCTTTTCTTGCCTCTTAACACAAGTCGCTGGATCTTGGGAAGGTAGCACCATTGCCTTCCCTGTCTGCTAGTCAGTACACAAACAGATAATCAAACTTCGCAAAAGGATTGGCTGATCAGTCTCAGTTGCCATGACAATCGCCATTTCGGTGCACTCAAATCTTGGCTTCGAAAGGGTTGTACTGGAACCAGTTGCACCAAGATCGGCTAGGCGCCTCGTCGTACTAAAAGTGTTCCTCGCCAATATAAGAGTCTTTGGTGCTGTGCACGCTACTTACTTATCAGTCATACTTACCTCCACGTGTCTCTTACAACGATATTGTTCTTGCGTATTTCAGGACACGAAAATTATTTTTCGATACCGTCAAGCACCAACGCCACATGTGGTGGCAGTGCAAAGATGTGCGCTTGTTCCGCTGGTGTGTGGATTACAAAATCTCTGTAACCAAGAAATGTCTTTATAGAGTAGCCTGTCGTCGGGAATTTCGATCGGGTCACCGAGAATGGAGGTCAAAGAGAAGCTGCTCGTTCCATGAACAAAAATGGCGACCATATGGGGAGCTTGGCGCTAATTCCCAGGACCCATCGACTTTAACCACAGCCACATTTCAACGCGTGTTTCGGAAAAGTAACTGCGGGCTTATATGCTGAAGGGATGGGGCAGGGGATCAACGTTTTGCATGTCCGTTTTGGTCCATCGTTTTACATTTTGTGCAGTCTCACAACACCTAACAACATTTTTAACTACCTACAGGTGTACATTCTGGAGATTATTGAGCTAAGGAAGGTAACTTACAGTGAAAACTCGTAAACCGAACTGAAAGGTCTGATCTTGTTTAACGAGGGGTCCGAATTTCCCCAGAAACTACCTACAGAGGCAGACATTTTGGTTACCAACGCAGTTTAAAAAAATAGCTATAAGATGGGTAGAGAGCTCCTCCCACAAAGTGCTCCACTCTTTCTACATTAGCAAGCGAACGCTCACCTAAGTTGGAAAGAGTGGAGGAGGGTATAGTTGGTACATTTCAACAATACTAAAGCACTAAAGAACATGGGGCACATTGTTTGCTTCCTTCCTGTTTACATGTATTTTTTTTTGGCACTTCTATACTGTCGACGAAGTAGCGGTTTTGGGCACCGTTAAAAACAACGATTGCAGTATCATTTGGGGAGCACCGGCTGTCCTTCACCGCAGTCCGCGCACTTTCCCAGGTGGACGCCATCAAGCAAGCCACCCTCCCGGTCCTCGCAAAGTTCCTGAGGTCCGAGGGGCTCGAGCTCCACGTCAAGGCCCGGGCCGTGGCTCCGAACGGCGGCGGCAGGGTCCGGTTCCGCGCGCCGCTCTGCCGGTCGCTCCGACCGGCGAAGCTCCTGAACCCCGGCAAGTCAAGCGGATCCGCGGATGGGCGTTTGCGGTCCGCGTGTCTCCGCTCGTCGCCAGCCGCCTCGTGCAAGCCGCCAAGGGGTGCTGCTCAAGTGCCTGCCCGACGTGGTGCATCTACACGGATCACGCGGCGGCGGCGGCCAGAACCCCAGGTCGCCCGGGTTCGGGATCTGTCTCGTCGCAGAAACGACGGAGGGCGCCTTCTTCTGCGCGGAGGCGCTGTCGCGGCCCGACGGCGAGCAGGGCGCGGCACCGAGCGTTCCGGAGGACGTGGGCGAGGAAGCGGCCTACGCCCTGCTGCGCGAAGTCTACAGGGTCAGTGGTCCGTTGATGCAACGTGTCGGCTCGACGGGGACACTACCGACAAAAAGCTAGCGTCATGGTGCCTGGAATGAGTCTTTGACTGGTTCGTTAGGTCGCAGAAGTTGTAGCAGAAGAGACGAGCGAACACGAGTGTCGCTGTTATTGCGGCACTCGAGCTCCTGGTTGCCGAAGCTTTTAGGGACTCTGAAGCTGGAGGGTGACCTGCAGCAGAACGGGCATCTGCCTGCTGTATCCCCCTGGTGGACTGCACAGCAACAGCACAACACAAGTGCGATGCCATTGGGAGGAAATCTAGACGTTTTAAACGCACCAGTCCGAGACATGTTACCGGGCGCCGTACTAGCCCTAATGCAAATCTCTCTTGTCAAAACGTTTCCTTACTGGTTTTGGTTTCCAATTTACGTCGTGGTAGCTCGGCCTTACGAGTCGCCCTTTACAAGCGGTTTCTTCTTCCAGGGTGGCTGCGTGGACTCGACCAATCAGGGACTGGCGGCCCTGTGCATGTGCCTCTGCCCTCCCGACGTGTCCAAGTGTCTGGTGGGGCCTCTCACGCCGTACACGTGAGTAGCCTCGCCAGTTGGTTGCCACCGACGCAGGGGACACCCTCAGAATAGACATTTTTCGTCCACGCGGAGGGACGGGAGAGTTCAAAGATGTCAATGGATGAGAGCTTGTGGTGCATCTGATCTTGTAACAATTTCATTCCGTTACCCAGGACTCTTTCAGAATAGACATCACTATGCAACATTATTGGTGTACAAAGAAAGTGTCTGCAACCCACTACTGTGTGGCTGCCTGCTCCGTTCAAGCGGCTCGTGCTCTCTCCAGGCTGTGCGCCGACACACCTCGGTGGCTGTTCGAACATTATCCGGTTTATTTGGAATTCATACTAGCTTGTGAGCCACTAGCTACTCTACGATTTCATGGAGCTCTCGTGCAAGTACCAATATACTGAAACTATGTTGCACTACCCTTCGGTAATTACTCTCAAAACCCATCGCATGCTCACAATTCAGTCCGGCCCACCACGGCTAGATCACCGTCAGGATCAGAACGGAAGGGCATCTCCTTCGGACGCCCACCCTCCAGAACGCGCTCGTTGCCTTCTATTGTGCTTTGGCTGCGCTTGCATGCTCCAGGCGCACGAGATACCAAAGCATCGTGGAAGGCAGAAAGCTTGTGCTGGACGCAAGACAACTGAAGGGCTTTCCTCCCGTTCTCATCCTGACATGACTACTTCGTAATTTCACGGAATCCAGAATTAACAGTAGCATGCCAAAATCATATTTTTTATTATCCGGAACGATTGAAAATGATGCCGGGACATTACCCTCGAAAATTCAAAACTTGGGAATTCAGTATTTGTGAATTAAAAAAACAATTTCCAAATGCAGAATTTGAAGTTCTCCGCGTGATCCGCGCCAGTGCAGTGAGTCAAATTTTGCGGTCTCCTGCGACTCGACCTTCTTTCGGACCTCTGCTCCACGCTATGAAGCAATGCGCCGTTTGCCATACCAGCGACCCAAAGCGAGGAGGAGGTGAGCAGACGCGAGATAGAAGGGAGCTGAGCGCAGGAAACAAACCGGTTTCTTCCCCGACTCGCCAATCTGCTCGAGCGCCACCAAGTTTTCTCGAGCGATACAAATCCAGGAAGCGACATTACACCCAAACTCTGATTTTCGGTATTTCAAAGAAGAAGGGCCGTAGTGCGTTCATACGATTGCGTTAAAAAACATGGTTTACGATTGCAGTTATTAAACGTTATAGAAATGTCGCCTACAAAGCTTCCAAATTTCCTGATTTTCGACGTCACCGATCAAAGAGAGCCGGCAGGCAGGAGAACAGCAAAGAATAAAACACAAACACAAAACATAAAAAGGCACGCGCAAGACTACCTTTTTTTGTGCGTGTTTATGACTATAACTTGCATTGTTTTAGACAATAAAAAAAAAAATAACGACCTTTGGGGTGTCGAGTGCCCCTTTAAGGGCCATTATTATGCCGCAATCTTACCTCGCTACCAAGTACAGTATAGCTTCGCCAATAGCTGGTATTTCCCCCGAAGAACCTACGGGAGCGGCGGTCGAACGCGTGAGTGAGCACCCCTTAGCAGACCTGGAGTTTTCGAAAGCAGACGACGCAGTGGAAAAGCATAGGCTCCGCGACGTTCTGGACGTTTACGAACCCCATTTTTCTGTCCCAAGAGCTCAAACAATTATATTCAGTGCATTTGCACAGCGATATCCACTGATCACAAGCTGCAATGGCAATCAAATTGTAGCGCACATGGAAACAAACATATTTTGTTATTTATTTATTATGTAGGCTGAACGCCGTTCAGAGTGTTACGCACGACTGCTTCTCGTCTGAAGACCGGAACGAAGGCTTTATCCATTGGAACTATGTTCTCAAAACTTACTTTCGGTGCGAGAGGTTTAACGTGATAACCATGTCCTGCCGTCTTCTCGGAATAGGCGATCCCAAAAAGATGCCCGAACTTCAAAGTCAGTGCGCCGGTCGGTTTAGTTGGATATCGCCAGAGGGCCTACTAGCTAGCCGAAGCCAACCAGTAGCAGACGTGCCCACAAACAAACATGTCACACAACCACAACACAACAAAAGTGTAAGAAAAAATGACCGTACAAACACTTTACAATTGTTGCAGCAGTAAGAATAAAGCGCAACTGAAAACAGAAGAGGCATTTTGGGGCTTGTTCTAAAACCATAAAATAAAAAAACAAGTTTGCAGACGGTACAAATGCCTCGGCGTTCAACGATTCGCAATGACGGATATGGGCGTACCATAGCAGACGACTGATGTTTGTAAGCAATGAAGTGGCCGAGAAAGATTCGAGAACGTACAAAACAAAGCAGTAATAAAAATAAATGGCCCGATGGCTTTCATAAAAGTTTAAATTTTATCTGCCCTATAATGCTCCCTTTTTTTCGCACGTGTGAGAAGTGGCAGGAATTCTTCCAAACTCTGTTGTTGTCAGTTAGGTGTACTTTTACATTCATTTCGGTAATGACCTCGAATCTTGTATGCACAACCGTCTCAACGCAGCATATAGATATCGTGGGAGTGAATATAGTATTGAGATAGGTTTTCTGCTGCCTTTTATTTTTATAGGTGACGATGGTGTCGGCAGCAGGATTAACCAGGTTGTTGTTTCAACAAGATCAGTATGAGCAAGACATTCATGGAAACGGTAATGTGAACAGCAAACGCAAGATGTATTGATTGACCGGAAAATTAGGATTGAGTCGTAGCCAAGTTTTGAGAGTTTCAGATGTTAAAGTATTTCAAAAGACAGTGCAAAGATAGATTCGTGTTTCGCATGCCTTACATAAACTGTGACATCAGAATGTTTTCTTGGCAAAAAATGACCAAACTGCACCTTAAAAGCCAAGAAAAAATGTTCACAGAAAGAACAGATCCTTCTCTCGGGAAATGGCAAATAGTTTTAACAATCAAAGCCAAAAGAAAAAACCGTCAATGCTTTTTTGTTGGCTACCTCGTGCGGAGATGGGCAAAGCCAATGCATTCCGAGGAGTTTGTCTGCTACCAGAGACTCCAGGCTCGCCAGGGGCATTGCGATCAGTTTCCCCCTGCGTGCCGTGGGAGTTTGCAGTATTGGTCTCCAAGGTATTTGTCGCTACTCTTCGGTACTCTCAAAACCCACCGCATGCTTTCACTGTGGTCCGGCCCGTAGCCAAGACCATTTATCGGCACTTGGAAAGCCGCGTGCCCCACGTGGTGGAACGTGTCTCCCAACGGTGTTTTAGCGTCCTCTATCGACCACGCATTGACAATGGTCCCGAAGTGGTAACAAATGATGTCACAAAAGCCAGAGCGTCACGCCATCAGACAACAATTAAACATAGAAGTTTCGGAAAAAAAAAAAAAAAAAGCAAGAGAAAATGCGGGCGTCGCTGTCGTAGCAATGTTTCCGCTCCCGGCTGCTGAAACTGCCGTGGGCTGTCAAGCCAGAGAGCAACCTGCAGCAGAACGGGTGTCCACGGAAGTTCGTCTGCTTCTTTTGCAGGGGTTGTGGTGACGTGAGGACGCCGAGCTCTGATCGGCTCCGATCAGACAGATAGTAAGTAGACCTCGAGGCAGCTTGCTTCGAGGTCTACCCACTATCCTTCAATCGGAGCCTCGGCGTTCTGACGTCGCCGCAAAAGAAGCGGACGAGCTTGCGCTCCGCATTGACCACTTTTGAGGTTGGAGTGAACACACCGGTTGGAGCCGCGTTGCGGGCACCACACTAAACCGGCGTCGTGTCTCACAGGATCCAGCTCCTGCGCCACCTCCACCACTTCCTCGGCGCTACGTTCCGGGTGGACGAAGAAAGACGGCAGGGCGACTCTGCGGAGGGCTGCTCCAAGGTGCGGCTGACGTGCGTCGGCGTGGGCTTCGCCAACCTGGCCAAGAGCGTGTCCTGACGAGCCGACGACGTCGTGTGGCAATAAACAAGCGTGCTCTTTATTCCGTTCTTGAGAGTAATAAAAAGGGGGGGGGGGGGGGTCCGAGGCTATGGTACAGGGGGCGGTTTTCTTTTTTTGGGCGTCGTCGCTCAGCGTTCTTCTACGGTCAGCGTTTCCTTGGGGTAGAGCTGGAGCTGTTCGAGGGTCTTGCACGTCTCCATTGCGGACAGCTGCGTGCGGGAGAGGAAGACGTCTTGCTGAACTCTGCACTCTACGACTTTTACGGCGACGGCCGTTGTCGCCGGGGTTTCGCGGTGACTCTACTCTGTGTACGGTTTTGCGGTGCAGTCCGCTAGATTTGATGTCGACGCGTAGTGAGTTTCCCCGCTAAATTTGGCGGAGAAATTTTCCCACATAATTTAGCCGACATCGAGTGACGCTTGAAGTCTTTGCACCTGTGCCAAATTTTGAATGGTGATGGAGAATGGTTGTGTCTAGTCGTCTAGTCAGTGTGCAGCATTGTGCAACGCCTCAGTTAACACGCAATACACAAACAATTTTTGTTTTGAGGGGGGCGGGATGTTTTTGGACTAGGAAGAAATGTGCTTCCAATTCGTCCTAATGTCAATTCTGAGACGCTTCTTGGGCAACATAGACCTTAGAAACTAACTCGAGAGTTACCTACTAGTGTGACCTGTATAGACTTTTCCATTAATCGCCTTTTGCCCACTGCCATCTTTGTCTCCTGGACAGTGGAACGCCTTCCGACAGTGCGCAGTAGCTCTCGTCTGCGAAGTATCGGACGGCGCGCGTGCGTCTGCAGCCCAGTGACTCGGCACTCTTCGTCCGGGTAATAAGTGCCGGAAAGGTCTATGCAGACAAAAATTGCAGAGCGCTTCCTCTTTTGTGAAGATGGAGGACCAGCGAAGCTGTTATCTTTACTGCGTCTAGGAATATGCCTAGAGGACAACGTCTCAGCGACTTCTAGGATGATCTTGTATACGACGCCTAGAGGACATCGTCTGGGACGACCTCAAGGACATCGCCTGGGACGACCTCGAGGACGACTTCTAGGTCGACCTCGAGGACGATGCCTAGAGATGATAACAAGGGATCAGGACCTCACTATCTAATAATGCCAAGGAAGGCTGACTCATGCTGGTTGCCCCCTCTTTTTATTTTTATTTATTTATACTTGCCACGACCAATGGGGAGTTTTCTGTCAACATCCGTGGACGCGTTTTTTCCCAGATCCTAGCGCATAACAGCTTCGCTGTAAATTGTAAGGCAAATTGCTAGGCAATTCTGTTGCACAAGTGAAATGTTCTGGCATCACAAGCGTTTAGCTATACTCGCAGCGCACTACACCAGATTTATCGCATTCTAGGTGTACACTTGATAGTGGTTCTTGAGTTTCACGTATGCGTGACGAGAATTTGCGATCTGAATTTGTCTAAGCAGCTGCACCTTGTGGCTGCACCGATACTTTTATTTTTTGTGGGATAAATTTCCTACTGAATTTGGCAGGGAGGCCTGAACTGGTGTATAAGTCATGTGACACCAATTTTCACGCTAAATCTAGCGGGGAAACCTAATTTGTGTGTAGGTCACGTGACATCAATTTTCCCGCTAAATCTAGTGGGGAAACTGAATTTCTATATAGGTCACTAGACACGAAGTCATCCGACGGCATTTTTTCCAATAAACTTAGCGGGGAAGCTGAATTAGTGTTGAGGTAACGTGACATCCAAGTTTTCCACTAAATCTAGCAGGGAAGCTGAAGTCGCGTGACATCACAGGCCCACGGCTTCAAGAAATCTTGTGCAACTAGCCAAAGAATGTTTCACATTAAAAAATTATTTACTCAAATGGCTTTCGTCTGGGACATTCCTATTCTTCAGAGTTTTCCTCTGGGGGGTCATGAAATGACGTGGTTGCAAAATGTTTGGGAAACGAAGAGTTGGGCAACAGTACACATATACCATAGGTATGTGTGGCAAAAACATGTTGGCACACCTCAAGTTACAGATACGTTCATCGACAACCGAGAATCTCAACACGTCTTCGGATAACCACGACAAAATACGGTGAAAACAATTTTGTGCACTACAAGTTACACTACATCTTTTAACAAAAGAGAATAGCAAAAAGACACAAATTGTTCCGAACTTAAATTACCTCCATGTGCACTATTGGCTACCTGCACTTTTTAGCACTGTGACACAAAAACAGCATGTGTACATGGGACGTGTTTACGTGGCATTCTTTGAGATTTGTAGTCTACGCTGCAGCTTTCTTTCTTTGGTTATACATTATTTTATTCCAAACTCTGTCCTTTTTTATGTGATGGTAGGCACGTCTTGAATTTCCTTTTCTTTTTTTTTCTTCCAATAAACTGGTTTAATGCCGGCATCCGGCGATCACATTAGAACATTTAGTAAAGACCACTAGCCTAACATCTACCCACTAATTGGCGCAGTGATAGAATGTCGAGCTTGCGATCGTAGGGTCGTGGGTGTACTGTTGAGAGACGAAATCCGGAAAACGTCCGGATTCATCTCGACGACCCTGCATATTCTACCATATCATTTGTTTGAGAAAAGATGTTCTAGATATGATGGATTTAAAATCAGCATTAAGAAATACATCCAAGCACCATATTCGAGTATAAAAAAAAAACTTTAAGAACCCCCGTTCCGTCCCCCTTTAAAAAGGCTCAATCACTCTGCGGGATCTGATGAACAGCGGGTGCCCACTCACGTCTCTGCGCGGCCAGCTGGCCAGAACCTTGTACTCCCCGACGGGGAAGCCCCTGGAGGCGAGGAAGGTGAGCAGGGAGCTGAGCGGGCAGGAGGCCAGGAAACGTCGGCTGAGCACCTCCCCGGACGGAAGGCGCACCCGGATGTGGCTCACCCGGTCCTCGTCCTCCGCCGGTTCCTCGGGCACCAGCTGCGCCAGCGATTGCTGCAGGGCCTGGGAAGGCAAAAACACGCCGCGTCGGAAATCCGGCGGCTAAAGGGGCACCGGGGGTTTGATTATCGTCGCCGCGGCTCGTCTGCTACGAAGCGTCGTTCGCAGACGGAAGTAATGTTGCGAGCAAGTCGTCCGTTTCTTGCACAGAAGTTGCGATGGAGGTGGCGGAGGAGCTGGATCCTGCAAAACATGCCGCCGGCTCGACTCCGTGCCTGCAACAAGTCTCAAACCGGCGTGTCCACTCCGTCCTCAAAAGTGGTTAATGCAGAGTGCAAGCTCGTCCACTTCCTTTGCGGTGGTTGTGGTGACGTCAGAACGTCGAGCTCCGATTGGCTTTGATTGAAAGGATAGTGGGTACACCTTGATGCTAGATGCCTTGAGGTCTACCCACTATCTTTTTCAATCGGCCAATAAGAGCTCGGCCTTCACACATCATTGCAACCACTGTGTGAGAAGCGGACGAACTTGCACTCAGCGTACGAGAAGACGGCGTACACCGAGCACCGCAGCGAAGGAAGATTGGATGCAGGCTCAAACTGCGATCGTCTGCTACGTCGCGTCGGAAGCCACTGACGACCTGCACTCCGTCTGCGAATCCCGAGTTCTGCTGCCGTAGAGAAGCCGACATCGACCGGGGAAGGAAGGAAGGAGCACTAAGGACAGGACACCAGAGGCCGCGAGACCACTCTCGCTACTAGTACATCGGTGAGGCGCCCTCTCCAAATTGAGAGGTCCCCCAAAATTTTCTTGCACCACAGATTAATGAAATAGACGACAAAGTGATTGTTACCAGTGGCACAGCCCCGACAGCAAAGTGAACGGAAGCTCGAGTGCATCATGCGTGCCCCGACGTGCGACCTTTTCTCCCTCGGACTGCGTGGCACGAGAGGATGTCTGCTTCAAAAGCGGCAAGTGCCCGAGAGGGAGGGAGTGACACTTCGATTGCAGAGTTTGATTCGCTCGTCCACGTCTGGTTCTAGCAGTTCCAGCTCATTTTTGCGTGTTCTTTTGAGACGAGATAGTTCCCTTAAAATTCTGGGAAAGTATGGGGGGGGGGGGGGGGTATGTGGAGTTACGTAGAAAGCAAAAAAACAAAACAAACATTTTCGAAAAATCTTGAAATTGTCTCCCACCTCCTTCATCTGCTCCTGGTGCCTGAGCTCTTCCCGGTGAAGCTGCTTCTGCACTTCCTCCGCCGTTTCCTGCGTAGCTGCTCTTCCTGCTCCATCTTCCTGATTTCCTCCTGGAGGCAGAAGTCGTCGTGCAATGACGAAGCAGAACGCAGCTCTCGGAAGTCACCACATCTCTCTAAATGTACACAAACGCA
The DNA here is from genome assembly GCA_037355805.1 of Ixodes ricinus. Classification (NCBI taxonomy): domain Eukaryota; kingdom Metazoa; phylum Arthropoda; class Arachnida; order Ixodida; family Ixodidae; genus Ixodes; species Ixodes ricinus. The sequence continues at coordinate 75,712 of JAZHYW010035791.1, read as the reverse complement.
TTACAAGTTCTCTTCCAGCTGCAAAGGGGCTCGAGAAGCCGAGGCCTCTTTCCCGAGGAGTTCTCAAAAGAGTATGTTTGGCGCTCAATGTTAGAAAGTGAGCCACAACTTTCTGCCTTTCATACAAAGTTGTGGCTCACTTTCCAATACAAATGTTTCAAGTCCCTGTTTAGCAAACTATATCTGATAAAAGTACAGACGCAAAATATTGACTACACAAGATACTCTCACCCCTGCTTACACACAAGGTACTTAATTAAAGGCTGATGAGCAGCCAGAATGAAGGAAACTCTCAACTCCTCCTTTCCATTCGAGAAAGGAGGAAACCCTCCTCCTTTCTGTGAGGAGGGTTTGTGGGGAGTAGCTGAGAGACCCGTTCCTGCGGAGAGAGGAGAAAAAGTGCGAGAAGGAAACTGGGAACCGGTTTTCTGCCGAGCAGAAGACGATTCTGTAGGTCGGCTTTTAAGGGATACTGAAACGAAAACTGAACTATACCTCTCATGTTCAGAGACAAGTTAAACGGGATTAACAAGAGCTGCCAATTACAATCGCACATTTGTATTTTGCACGGACGGCTACATTTTTCGCTCCAAACGGCCGATTCCGGCGAGCGCGATGCACATCAGGAAATCCCGCACCTCCAGAGCTTTCGTGACGCCATGTTTAACTTCACGGGCAACGCTACGGCAAGGCTGGAATGGTTGTGAGCTTCACCACTTGGCGGCATCAATGCACTAAAACTTGGCCGTTCGAGAGGACCGCTTCTCACAGGAGTCGAAAAGGTGCGTGGAGAGAAGGAAATTCCAGTTCGGCCAAGTTTGACATGCTATACGAGAGCTCGGAGCTCGGCGCCACACTTCCTCGGGGGGTGCTGCTTTTGTGGTAATTGCAGGCCTTTTCATTCTTTTTATGGGAAGTTTGACATAATGACATTTGGGAACAACCACCAGGTGCAATCTGGTAATCGGTTTGTTTGTTTTAAAAAATGTTCTGGTGTCTTTTCTAACAAAAGTCCGAGGACACCTAAGCACATCTTATAAGTTGTGAATGTGAAAGCATGAATGTGGTTCTTCCACTCCCTTAGTTCGTCTGCGGCGTAGTGGCGTGGACGGCCACGTTTAGCCGACAAATGGCCGAGCGCGCGCTCTCGTCCGTGCACCCTCTCCGGAGTTTGCCCAGGCGGGCTCTGTGGCCAGGCCCACACCGCTGCAACTCTTACCGGCGACCGGGCCGCTGCGTGCACCGCGCCGCCATAGAGAGGGCTTCTCTGGTGGCATTTTTGGAACTACGCCGCACAAGAGCCAATCGGAGCCTCGTTCCTTGATGATGCGTGCCAGCCAATGGGAGCCTATCCATCACAGACAGACAACATTGAGACAGGGGAAGGGGCCGTTTGGCGTGGCTTCAAAGCTGATGACGTCTGTTCGCTCCATGGGACAGTATAATGCTTTCGCATTAAAAATTGGGTGTTTCTGCGGTGTGGTCAGAATGTGACTGTTATTTAAACAAAATAGGCGCTAGAATTTCGTTGCAGTATCCCTTTAAACCCTTACAAAAACAAGTATGGCTGACCAGAATAAAAAAACAAAAAACTCGCTTTGTGGTTTATAAAAAAAAAAAGTGACTGACACAGCTAGCAAATAAAACGGAAGGCTTTCTAACAGCAGCTTTTTCTTAATTTATGAAGTTGTTATGAAGAAATCGCTTTTTCTTCATAACTCAAAGAGCAGGGTCAAGTGCTTGGATTCGCTCTAGCACAATGGTTTAGAGTACGCATCACTCGGCAGGACATTCCCACTCTTCACCTTGTACTCCCGCCGGCTTGCTGTTTGGTGGACAGCGCATGTATTTGCCTCACAAGTCGTATACGAAAAGAAAGTTTACGGATGAGGCAACTAATAATCGCTGATTATTGTCACTATTTCGACAGAAACGCAGGAGCGCAGAAACGGTCTCAGCAAAGGCGATAACACCTGAAACGCAACTGGAAAGTTCACCAGCTTGCCTGTATATTCTCTGTTAATTTTATTTGTTGCTCATATTCGTCCAAATATGACACATTTCTGAACAGTAAAACCTTTTTCCGCTCGTGCACGAAATGAATGAATTAAACACACGCCAACTCGTGCAATTTTTCCTCGTGCTGCTTTGCGCTTGACAGCCCGTCAACATGGGGCTGTGAAACGAAACGGAGAGTCGTGTCTATTTACCTGGTTTGAAATAAATCATGGTCGGTCTCCTTAGACTGAAAAAAACAGGTGCTTGGCACTTGATTGGCATGTTCAAAGGGTTCGAACAAAGTAGACGAAAGTCAACAGCTACAACATTTACATGGTAAGCAACCACATTGGTTCATAATTATCAAAAGGATCTCAAGACGGTAAACCACGGTAATCAGCAGACAGGAGCACTCCGACAAATTAAGCAAATAAAAATAGTAGAATGATTTTCCAGATGGTTTATGGCACAACATCTGCGTTTGGGAGCAGAATGGTGCAGCGAAAGAGGATCGGTGCGCAATGGCGCGATTGGCGCAGCGCTTGCACCCCCGCACATGGCAAGCTATCCACATTGACGGGGCCCATATCAACGAGGCATAACTGTATACAGCAACGTGCAGTCCCGACGTCGCGCCGTTGCCAGCACGATGCACGAGCAGACGCTTCACTTCACATGAGTCTGGTTTCTGCGCATGCACGGTGATTAGTACTCCTGATGTGAGCAGACGCCCGACTTGTTTGTAAACAACGTGTAGGTCTATGCCGTAACCACGGCCCGCGCATTTCCTCGAGCGTAGACTCGGAGCGGACGGATACCCACCTTTGCCCTGTCGGCCAACAGCGAGGCCTCGTAGGCCGCGTCCTGTTCCCTCTTCACCTCCTCCCTGGCCTCTCGCTCCGCCTGCAAACCGGGAGGGGTGAGACCGGACTCACAACCGCCTTCTGCCGATCCGCGCTCTCAACCACGCACCTCCTCCTGCATCTCCGTGCTCATCTCGCTGTTGAACACCTCCACCGTGTGGACCAGCCGCGTCATCAGTTCGTCCAAACCGACGTTACCTACGAAAAACGACGCCGATCTTCGGTCAAGGTCCCGACACGACGACGAGATGCGTGGTGCGCGTGCCCGACTGGTTGCGTTTGCCGTATTGTCACTCCACCCACCGACAACTTTTTTTTTGTAACTTGTGATCCAATTCGAATTAAGCTTACATGGCTTATATGCCTTTACAATCTAACTACAAATATGTACTTGGCTTTGTTGTAACCTAATTAGTTCTTGCTAATATTGAAAATTTTATTTGCAAAGATTATGGGAAGGATTAAGACAGATTGAAATACTAAAATCAGAAAATAAATTTACCGGTAAACTGAAAGACCTGTGGAATCCGATAAGGCATAAATGAAAGCTCTAGGATGATTTACAGGCTTTTTTGGGAACTTTAATTTTCCAGTTTCAAAGTTATTTATTGCAGGAAGCATAAACGGCACCCAGAAAACAGATCCCCAATACCATATTTAATATATTTACACCCCTCATTGCATACCTTACACATACATCTACCAGAGAAAGAAAAAAAACGAAGATTGGCAAGTGGTGACATGGCTTCCATAGAATAGTCAAGTATTCAAGTGTGTAAATGGTTCATTCAGAAATAATTGCAAAAACTATCCACAGACCCATTTTACTTTTCACTTACCTCACGAAAATCCTTCAGGACAAGATGATAAGTGCCTGCCAATCTTCAAATATCAACTTTTGAACCTTTGGCTTAATATGAATGAAATTGACAGTACCTATATGCTGGCACTTGCGAGCCAGAATGCAGTGCAAAGTTCCTCGTACGTGAATTGGAAAATTATAGTTGTCCTTATAAAGAACCCACTGACATTGAATTAGATAACACTATAGTTAAAAACTAATGAAATACCCAACATTTTTCTTCGCTGGATACTGCAGCAGAATACCTGGAAAGTGCAACTATGAAAACAAAATTTTCAAAAAGTAATTTCATTTCACGCTAACATTGCACTGAAAGATCAAATAATCTTTTTGCCTTTTATGTTGTCGACAAAATCTTACCGTCTTTTATAAAGGATATCCACAAAGTAAGAATACAATGCCACAGTTAAATTGCCCATCTAAATTCCAGTTAGGGAAAACAATGAGTGAGCCTTTCCTTTTGTCCCGTTATTAAACAAGATTTTCTGAAGGGAAATTTATGCCAAACAGTGGAACGGAGAGAAAATGCGGTTAAAGTGCTCAAACGTCTTACCTTTTATTTAACATTGCTGGACTGAAAAAAATTTATAAAAGATCACTATCCAGTGTAAACAAATGAAACTTTCTGGGAATACTCCATATCTCTAGATGATGGTGGATGTAAATATGGCAATTTTCAAACTCAACTTTTTCTCCAGAAATTTTTTTTTCTGCGTAGTGTCCCTCCTTAATTTTGTGACCCTGCGTCGTGTTGGATCACCGCAACAATGGCAACAGTTCTCGGAAACAATGATGCTTGCACCGCAGGTGCCTACTCAGCTGTAGCCAGCGATGCCAGCAATGCCCGCATCCGTTTGTCTGCTAGGCCCTACATATTGACTGCGGCAACTAATTCTATTCTACGTGAGACTGCTGTGGCGCATGTCTGTTGTCTTTTATGAACATTCTAATGCAAGTTACTGGAACGCTAAGCACACCAACTGGAGATTTAATCCAAGATCCAACCCCACAAATGTTCTGAGTTGAATTACCAAGAGACTCCGCTAACATGTTCGAGGACGGGGTGTGAAATTTGCAGCTCAATAACCAAAGAAAGGAATTCAATAATTATAAATCGAAGTTCCCCGTGCTTTTGTTTGAATAATTAAGCCAGGGTAGTCTCCGAACAAGAGCAGCTAAGGACCCGTACAAACTGCTGCCAACCGTTCCTACTTTGGAGAACGCCTTTAAAATTCGCTAAAATTGGCCATCTCGGCCAGCGTGCTCCCATTTTTCCAACTACTGAAGCTAACACGATAGCACCTGCGGTATCTCAGCCAACGTGCATGCGTGAAAATGGCTAAAGCAGGATTTACTATGGAAAATACCATAGTAAATCCTAACCTCCTAACCAGTGTGTCTTGAGGGGAAAGTTGGTTATAAGCAAAGTTGGTTGTAAGCAGTTTGTCATAAGGGAAGCTTGTTACAAGTAAATGTGCTATAAGGGAAGTTAGTTATAAGGCAGGTAAGCAACATTTGTTATAGTAATCAAAGGCTTTTGTAAGCAAAGTTCGCTGTAAGTGGAGTTCGTTATAGGCAAAATTTGCTATAAGTGAAATGGTCTAACAGTGGGTTTCGCGCTTTGAGGTACACCGGAAATGAGGCGGCCGTCGCTCACCGGGAATGAGGGTGAGCACCTCAGTGGCTGATCGAACTCTGGTGACCACCACCAGCGCCGGAAGGCAGTCCAGTGCCGTACTCTGCACCGCACTCGAGACTGCCGGACCTAGCGTGCCACCCACCGTTGCAAGGAACCTGGACCAGCCACAAACCAAGTTTTACGCACAGATCTGTCATGGGGCTGGGTCTCGAAGCAACACGTTACGCCCAACCAACACACGGGTCAAGGTCACAAAAGCAATGCAGCCCCATGGGAGCTACCCTGCTTATATGACCTTGAGGTCGGGGTGCCATGTGACACCATGACACCATGGTGTCATGCGACACAAGGAAGTCATGGTGTTAGTGACATCACATTATGTCAGTGTCATGTGATGTCATGACATCACGTCACATCACCGTTTGCTTCGCAGCCGCAGAAAGCTGCCTTACAATAGTCGACTCTAGGCAGTACCATCGACAGTTTCTCAACTCTCAACAGACAAATTTGGTTCCTACAACAAAATAGCTAAGCGCTGCTAATGGGTGCTTGGCACACGGTGGTGGCGCAAAGGGATCGACCGGCCGCACCTGAGCCTGTTTGAGTCGAGGGTGAGGTCCCAGACCCAGGTGACGAAGTTGAGCGCCAGGTAGGCCACAATGGCCTCCGAGCAGAGCAGCTGCGTGCAGAACACCTGCGTCAGCACACTGTCGTCGTGGTGCAGGTAGATAGCCAGGGGCTTGCGCTGGGGGAGACGCAAGAAAGAAAAAGACATCGTCCGCTTCAGGGAACGGCGCAGTGCTCGGCTTGCCTCATTAAACTGGTCACCGCAAGATTTAGGTTACCGAATAGATTCTACTGGCCATGGACTACTGTTATATGGGAACTGCAATTCTTGAGAGGTGACTCGTTCATCCTTGGGCTGACCCTTATGTACTATATGGGCAAATTATTCTGTTTTTACCTACTTGTCACTTCATTTTTGTCAGGTGACTTACTCATTCAGCAATGTTTAGGCTTTCTTCTCGGACACTACCGTAATGATTGTATGCTATAAAAAAAAGATTGTGAATTTAATTTTTTTAAATTTAAAGCATTATGTAGACACCTTTGCTCTTGATAAATGGTTCATAAACTCAGTGTAAGAGTTCGGTACTAAACGTCATAGTCCGGTGCTAAATTAATTTTCTTCTGCACGCAAGACTATTTTTTTGTTTTAACTGTCGACGGTAATGCTTTTTTATAGGGTGCATGCTTAATACATTTTTGTGATGTATTGGCATGCAAGGTATGTATTCTTTTCCACTCCTACAGTGACCTTTTAAGGTTGCAGCACTTCGAAATAAATAAATAAATAAATTGGGCTATGCACCACAACCGAAATCGTGCGGGAATTTCTAAAAAGGGTCTCAAATGCCGTGATAGTTGGGTCGACCGCTATTTTCAGACGACAGAGAAGTAGAGGAAAAGGGGGTTTACACTTTTGGCCAAGCCAGAGCGCTCACTACTGTCGCTTGTAAATGTGAACGCCCGCAACGCTGGGAGAGAATGAGAGCTCACTTCTCGGCAAGGCTTGTGGCAGGAGGCTTGGAGTGCTTCAGATAACGAACCTTGGAAGAACACCGGGTGGCAGGTACCGTACCTGCATTGGGGTCGATCCCGTAAGTTTAGCTCAAAGCTCTCTCACATCCGGTAGGGGCGCAGGTGCTCTTCGAGAAGAACTGACCGAGTGTTTCACTGCGCGTAAATAATCAACACCTTGAAGGGCTGCAACGATGTACTCTAACTGTCGGGTTGGAACGAGAGGACACTGCTTCAGAACTGGGTGATGTCAGCTTCAGCAGCAGAAGCTAACGTCGTCTAGAAATCACGCAGCTTCGGTTAAAAACGCCAGCAAATCGCCTCCAACCTTCAAACCATATATAATTTCAGGTTGTGCAATTTTGGCATCTTGTCTAATCTTACTAGCATCACATTTGCTACAAATTTTTTAGGTAAGTAATCAGATGCAGTCAGTCGAAAGAGCAAACTACGACGTACACAAAAACCTAAATAAAAAATAGAAGAAAAAGTTGACAGAGAAGCACAGAATGATCGCACTGTTTAAGAATGGGTCTGAATCCTTTCTTTGGCCTCCAAAACAGTAAGCTTCAAAAGAAGCTTTAAAGCTAGGAGCACTCTATAACCGCTGTAGGACCGTTCGTCGAAAGAAAATTCGTAACAGGTGAATTGGTAGCGGGGCAATCGGTCGCATCGGACAATTCGTCGTAGGGTAATTCGTCTTGATGACAATTCGTCGCACAAATGGGCGAAATGTGACATGTTTGAAGATAGAGTGAGTCGACAGGCAGGCTTGTTCATGTCACAAATTTTTAAAAACCGGAGACGACAGACAAAAGAAAGGACAAACACGAAACGTCTCAATTGGTTTTTATATGAGACAATTTTTTTTTTGTCTGTCGTTTCCAGATTTTAGGAATGTGTGTTATATTTATTTACTTTTTGTAATTTATCAAGCATATTGCTCCAGGATGAATAACCATAAGCCAGGCCAATTTACTGGCACATTTCTGTATCCTTTGTAAAAGGGCTTGCTAGAATGCTCAAGATTATATTTAACACTGTAAAGATCAGATCCACGAGATATGTGAGCTTTGTGCCAGGATGGAATGGGGTAAGAGTTTTTTTTTTTTTGTTAACACCATCAAGGAATAGAATGCGCTGCCTAGTGAAATCGCTTGTGCCGCAAATGCATAAACATTTTTTTTTGTTTGTTCACTTCCTGCGATAATGCCTGATACAGGTGCTGCAGGCTAAAAATGAATAAAGAATAAAGAATAAAAATAACAAAAGCAATCAAAGTGAACACTGAATCTTAGCTGTCACACCCAAGATAGTATTTTAATAAAAAGAAAAACCAGCCGCAGACTTAAGTTAAAAGGATGCGGGCAACAAAAAGTCTTCAATTCTTTTCAACGCAACCAATCACTGTGGACTTCCCAAGCAGCACAGAGTTGGCCAATCATTGGCCAATGGCTGGCAACGGTCCTTGGCCAAGTGGCCAGACAGTGGCCAGAGACTGGCCTTTATCTGGCCATTGGCCAATGGCCACCAGCCATCGGCCAAGCATTGGCCAATGAGTGGCCACTCTCTGCCACTGGCCAAAGATTATCGCCAGACATTGGCCATTGCTTGGCCAAAATCCGTGCTGCTTGGGTTCCTAAACAGGGTTTAACGCAGAATCTAGAAAACGAAAGCGACCGATCGCTTCGAAACCAAAAAGTAGGCGCACAACAAAGAGGTCTTCAAAACTTATCTTGTACACATATGTGTCCCAGGCAGTGGCGTCACGAGGGCCAGCGGCACCCGGGCGGTAGCCCGCCGCAACAACCCCCCCCCCCCCCGCTCTCGCGAGGCCCACCGCGACTCCCCCCCCCCCCCCCGCCCCCCCGCTCTCGCGTGGCCCGCCGCGACTCCCCCCGTTCCGTGGCCCGCGCGACACCCCCTGAACCCTGCACCCGGGCGGTCCGCCCCCGCCCCTTGTGACGCCACTGGTCCCAGGTCACCCTTTTTGCAGTTTGGGACCAATTGACCGAGTGACAAACTGTCCTGTGACGAATTGCACTATATGACCTATTGTCCTGTTACGAATTGTCTTCAGACGAACGGCCCACAGCACCTTTACAACACTTCTGCACATCAAGAGCACTTTTAGAGCAATAACAAGATATTTTTAGCACACACTGCATTTTTGAACAAGGGGAAAACAGCTTCTCACAGTCAACTAAAAAAAATAATCAGCTCTTCTTTACTTAATCTTTTTAATTTTTTGATGCATTTTAGTGAAAAGGGTCTATGAACACGGCAACCAAATGACCTTATATCATACTGCCAATGGACCAATTAAATCTTTGAGAGGGAAGCAAAAATGTACTCCAATTTAGCTTCCTCCATACATCCCACATTAGCAGTGTTCTTAAGTCAGCCAACCAGAAAAGCCAGGTACAAGCAGTACAGTCAAACATAGTACATCTAGTGCAAACAATGGCAGTAACTGTTACAGTTACTGCTCTAATGTGTGCCCTCGGTGTGGCACAGGAAAAAGGCAACATTCTTAGGTCATTTTCCTGTTTCCTCTATTTTTGTTCTTAAATGTTCTTCACCCAGTCTCTGGTGTTTTAAGAGAATGGTAAATAATGAAATAATGTTTTTTACAAGGAGAAATTCTTAGCAGTGGAATTCTTGAATGAAAAGTTTATTCAAAACTCAGCATGTTACGACAAGTTAATTTTGTTATAGTCTGTTCCAAGAGAAGTTTGCTATAAGCAAAGTTTGTTTTAACTAGAGCTTGCTACAACCGAAGTTTGTTATAAGCAAAGATTGTAATAAGCAATAACTGTTCTAAGCAAAGATTGCTTTGAGCAAAATTTGTTCTACGCAGTCTGTTCCAACTTAGTCCTATACAAGCTTTGTTGTAAGCAAAGTTTGTTTACAGTGGAGTTAGTTATAAGAATTTGTTATAGGGGAATTCGTTATTAGAGGACTCAGAGGAGTGTGTTACAAGAGGAGTGCGTTGTTTTTTTCTGGATATTTTAAAGTTGTACGTCACTCCTGCTATGGCTTTCAAAGGAGAGCTGCAGTAATCCTAAAATAAACAAAAAATAAGACGAGTTCTTTTTTTATAAGGGGTTTGTTACAAGTAAAAGTTGCAGTATAAAATTTGTCATAAGAGGAGTTTCTTTTAAGGAGTTTGTAACAGGTGAAATTGCTGCGTGACATTTATTATAAGATGGGTTTCTCATAAGGGAGTTTGTCACAAGTGACATTTGCTGTGTGACACTCGTTACAAGTGGAACGGTTATGAGTAAAACTTGAATGTGGAATAGTCATAACAAAGCGATCATAAGTGGCCACCACCGTACACGCAAATCGACGTGGTATCTATAAACACGAGATGCCCGAGATGAGCGAGGTTCAGCGCGGACGCTTCCCGCTGCACTCACCGGCTGGCGAACTCCCGGGTGAAGTGTGCCACGGCCGCCCCTCGTCCTGAGCGCTCTCGGGCACTGCGCGAGTTCGGCACGTGGGAGGAGGAGGGGCGAGCTGCGGGGGTTCTGCCTACGAAGCCCCGGGCGGGCTAGCCACTCACTCATCGGCACGCGAGTCCGGGTCGATCTCCGTGGCGCGTCCTCTTCCACAACCATCCCGAGGCATTCGTTGGCGTCTTCAAACTCTTCCAGGCTGCTGCTGTCGCTGGACACCAGGTCCACGATGGGCTGGGTGCGAAACAAAACGGGCTCGGACAGGGCACGTGGTTACTGGGTCCACAAGAACTCCACTTCATTTGTTTTTGAATAGACAATATAGACCTCTTCAGTACCGCCTAGGAAGACCTCGCATCAAATATTACGACTTAGTTCTGTCTAAATGTTTCTTAAACTATCTGGCAAACTTTGCAACTCGCCAAGTTGCCAAAATCGGCTGACTCAAGCAGGCGAACTGAGGCGCAGCCAACAGCGCAGTCGAGGCTACGGCGTGGGCGTAGCCAACATTGAGCTAAACGTCATCACCATTGCCCCTCTCTGCTTGTTCTTACTTCTCCGGGCAAGCGTAACGGGTGACGCCAGCGACGTCTCCTCTCGGCGCTCAGTGGTGTCCATGTGATTGGCGTAACGCATGTGACGGCGGGACCACGGCCGTCCAGCCGTGGTCCTGCCGTCTCCCGAGTCACAACCACAGTCGTCGTCTCACCGTTTGTGATTATTGTCTCTCAGAGTTTCGTTCACACGACGGACACTACTATGTGCGTAGACTTATGCTGCAGTTGTGCAGACGTCGTCGAATGTCGTAGACAACAAAACGTGGTGAAGAGCGTGGTGCAGACGACACTTGCGCCTGGCACATGGCCGCCCCAATCCCGCCCGTTGTTGCGTGGAGGATCACGTGACATCTCACACCACGTGATAGCCATGTTTTTGGCAGCCCGAGGTCAATGTTGCCGGACGAAGCCGAAGTTTCGGTTTTAATTTCTGCTTGTGTTTAAAATTAGATTTAAAGGGCAACTCCGGTCTATACTTTCGATTTTGGGATTATGACTGTTTTTAGTGCAGTCAGTGTCCCTGAATTGCAAGGTGTAACTTTTTTCTCGTTATTGTGCGTAGTATTAAAAGATATCGACGCCTCAAAGTTTTGTTTGCGCGCACTTCAAAACCAAAACTAGCCACTCGAGGCCCCGGCAACACTGGAAATCAGCCGCTATGTGAACGTGACGTCAGGATCATTCTCGTTCAACGAGTACGCAGGCCGAGCGGCACCTACCTCTGTTGCGCTAGCCGTCCTAAAGATAGGAGGTAAGCTGATTTTGATTTAATTCTATATACGTGTAGTTATCCAGCATATGTAGCAAGAGTTAGTGCGTATACCCAAAAGCGCGCTAGCGACTGGAAAACCCGTGAACCCGCACGGTGCCGTACTCTGGCGGCCGCCCCCGGAGCGTGCGCTATGCCGTACTCGTCGCTTGTATACCCAAAAGCTAGCGATTGGAAAACGAGTGAACTCTGCTCAATGCCGTACTCGGTGGCTCTCGCCGTGTGTGCGGTCTTCCGTACTTGTCGCTAGGGCCTCAAATTGTCATCGAGGCTCGCGGATGGAGCGGCGTTGCTCGCTGGCCGCCGCGGCGCCTGAGGGATATTAAGGGTTACCAAGGGTTACCAAGGGCGCGGCAGCGACCAAGGGATACGTAGGGCCGGGAACGATGCCCTTGGTATCCCTTGCGCGCCACCGACCAGTGTTTGCCAGTGGCAGCTGTTTCAGGGGGGCAAACACATTCCTTGCCCCCCACTCTGAGAACTAAGGGGGCAAGCGCACCTCTTGCCCCCACGCTTGGTACGCCCATGCGTACAGTACTGAGGGTCCTCTCTGCTTTCGCGCTGCGGGTCAGCCCCAGACACAAAGCTTTGAGGCTCACCGGCGCGGGCCGCGGCGCCCGAACACACGTGTGCTGGGCTGTACACATTTGTTTTCTTGTTCTATTTTTCATCGGGCGCGTAAAAGCCGAAGTCCAAAGTCCACTCGTCGAACAGCGTTCACCCACACCTTCTCTAATTTCCGGTCCGTTGGAAACCCCTAAAAAAGCACCTCCGTGTTGCGCAGCGGGTTGTTTGAGCAGCCCACAGCGCTACAAGTTGCACTCGGCATCTTTTGAGGAACAGCTGGGCAGTCTTGGGCGCACCGAGGTGCTCGCTAAAACGAGTCTTGGAGTCCTCACAAGCAAATAAACAAAAGGCTATACCGAAGCTACACGGGCTACAGACAAAAGCAACGGCTAAACACGCCAATCACAAGCCGAAGTAGCGGTGGTAGTGGCTCAAAATAGCGCACTCCGCGCAACGCCTGGACCGGAGGAAAAAAGAGAACGATACTGACGTCACGGCCCAATGTTTCTGTAGCGATTGGCAACCTGCTGGCCGCCCGCTAAGGAGCAGCAGCTCGCGGCGGGTTTTTTATTGGCATATCGGCATTTTTATTATTGGCATTAGTTGAGAATGCGGCGTCCCACGGACGTAATATTTTGGCTGGGGTAGTACTATTTTGTGTCACTACAGCGATACCAGTAATTTATTTCGTTTTGAGTTTTGGCCGGAGTTGCCCTTTAACATTATAGATCCCATTTTTCGCAAAGCAAATGATATAGTGCCTTTTACTAGTGCTTTTTAATGCAAAATCACTGATTGTCCCAAAATCTTTGGAATTGAGCGGAGTTGCCCTTTAAAAAAGGTATATTTTGAGAAATGTCATATATTTAAAATATCCAACCATATCTAGAGTACTTCAAGAAAGTTTCATTCATTTACACTGCATAGTTATTTCTATATATGTTATTTTTGGTGCACCGATGCTAAAGAAAAGGTAGAGGTTCGAGCACTTTGAATGCATTTTTCTCCGTTCCACTTTTTGGCATAAATTTCACTTTAGGAAAACTGTAGTTTGGTAACAGGACGAAAGGAAAGGCTCACTCATTGTTTTCCCTAACTGGGATTTAATGGGCAATGCAACTGTGGCACTGTTTTTTTTTACTTTGTAGATGTCTTCTATACAAGATGTTAAGATGTTGCCGACAACATAAAAGGCAAACATTTATCACATTCTCAAGAAGTTTCGGCTCACTGCGACGGTTAGTTTATTTACGCTGGTCGAAAAACACAAACATCTTTTTCTGACATACACCCGGTACGTTGGCCACCACTACACGAGGAGGATACAAGTGTGCTCCAGACACCCATCCACGCCTATAGTTTCCCGCCACCTAGTCTCGGGATGCAAACTGTCAAAAAACGGTGGTGGAGGAAGGGAAACAACGACGCGGTAAAACTCACGTGTTGCTGTTGCGAGCTCGCAGCTTCGTCCCTGCGCACCGTCAGCTGAAGCACGCGCTCGTCTCCGCAGATGGCAGCCAGCGTTGCCTGCACAGCCCAAGACTCGTCGAGAAAACCACCTTTTCCCACACGGCGCACGTGACCGATCAACGAGCGGCCGACGTACATGATCCCGCAGTAGTCCCTGGGGCCACCCTGTCCATCGCTGATGTCGCACGGGTATCGAGGTCAGGTCGCTGACGTCCTGCTTGACCTGAAACCACGAAAGCGATTTGTTGCTTGATGACATGAACAGTGGTTTTGCTACAAAGGTAACTGCAATCAAATCACTTCACTACCTTTTGACATCATAAACATTGCAATTTACAGTGTTCAGCTTCGTTAAGACCAACACCTAGGATAACCTCGATGACCTCTTCTTAATTCTGCAAAACAAAGTCCAAATGGCTTTGTACCCTCACGATACAGGATCACAACAAATGAATGAATAAATGCTGTATTTGATATTGACTTCACCTCCCTCTAGAAAACTATGTTGTGTGAGCCTAGTAGAAATAATAAAGTATTTTCCTTGGTTCGGAACTGCCCTTCATTACAGTAAGTCTCAGAAGAAAGGTCTAAAAATATGGCTGGATTACAGCATTGACTTATGGCAGCGAGTGATGCAATTTAACTCCAAATCGATGGTAGTTAGGCCATGTCTGTTGGAGAACATGGCCAATGCTTGAGCCACTTGAGAGCTTTGAACAGGGTATCAACGTCTGTCCCTTGTCATGCTTGTTTACCCTTTCCTAGTACCCTTTCCAACAAGCGCTGAGGCCAGCTTGACAAGTATACCATCTTTGTGGACCCCATGACGGCTACTCTCAGAAAGGGAGCTACTAGTCACAGCTCGCTGCATCGCACAAGCATACAAACGGAACTGTGAATTGTGACACACAATCACGACAGCATCGGTCGTTGCTACATGGTGGGCCGTGAGCCTTATATAAAGAGAGTTCAGACAAGGGGAAGAGCATGGCGTCAGTAGTCGTGTATATCCTTAGCAACGCTAGAGCGAAGCAAGTCGGATCTTAATTAGACTAGCCACTACTGCAACCAGTAGTGAGTCTTCTTATCAAACTCGAAGCAAAATGCAGACAACCAAAGTAGGCATTGCGGTCTACTTCAGATGTCTGCAATGTCAGACGATCGGAAAACGTCTTGACCTGTTCGACTGGTTTGACCAAGCTGACAACGACAGTCAATGAAGGGATAAAGAGATGAGTCAAACTTACTTGCAGAAATGTCTTTGTGTTTGGAAAGTTGATGGAGTACTGTCCTCTTGTCGTCTCGTCCGTGATATTCAGTCTCACCTGGACGCCACTACCCAAACCAGAAAAAAAAATCGTTCAACGACACCCGTCGCCTGCTTTTATACACCTTTCCAAGAAACACTCAGCCCCAGGGACAAGGCAACCTTTTCTGAGCCAACTCACTCGGTTTGAGGCTAGTCTCCTGCTAGTTTCAACCGAGTGGACCGTTGATTTCGATAGGCGCTATTTCAGACACTGCTGGCGGCAAAATTCTCGCCCATTCCCGCTGTTTTTTGTTTCCCTTCTATGGTCTACAGATTTTTCTAAGACATTGAGAAAGCATTGTGCCACATTTAAAGCAAAAAAACAAACTGTAAACTATTTTTGTTGAGTATGCGCGTGACAGAACGAATGCGGCTGGGACGTTTGCCTTATTCTACGACGCTTTTCATGACGGCACTTAGCTGTCGAAAATAACTGACAAGAGAAGATACCCCAAAGGCATGCATATGTTCACGAGCACGAATAACGCGATTACCGATCTACACAACAGGACTCTGACGTTAAATTTAGCAGATGTCAACATTCGAACAATATACTGTTAGAATATTTGTTAGGAAGGATTTACTTGAGAAAGATCCCAAATAGGACAGCACAACAGTGTTGATGACGGTCACATGCTGACGATCGGATGGAATCGAAGAGGACCTCGTTTCGATCACGTTTTGGGGAGAGCTTCTTTTTCACAACACCAGTACCAAGGCAAAGAAACGGACGCGGCTGGTTCATTCCCCGACCCAGCCCGAACAGCTATTATTGGGGATGACTGAGAAGGACTCTGCGCGGCTTATCTCCGGGACAGGGGAGAACAGCCGTCATTGTTCACAAAATCGCGTCGAGGGCAGTTCGACGTTCTTCCCTTCCTTCGTTTCCCGCAAAGGTCAAGCAGAAACACTTGACTGTCATGAACTCACCACCCTTATTTCTCAGAGGAAGATAACACAAAAAGGGTGTGCAGCATGCACAAGGAAAATAAAGTGGAAACTTTCAAGAGGGGCCGGAAAGCTTTGAATGCAAAACCGCAAAACAAGGGTGGAAAATCGCGCCAAGCAGGTTTCAACAGTCCGAGAGAGTGGCAGAAAACTTCTAGCCGACAGGGGGCGCGAGAGTCGTGCAGGCTGCTGTACCATCGTCAGCGATACAGCGGCAGCTTAGGAGCATTTTTACGTTAAGACCTGTCGTAGATTAGGAAAAGCAGGACAAGTTCCTCCCACAATTCAAACACCTGCCAAGGGCTAGCCAGCACACCAGAGGCAATAGACAATCTCTGCCTCATACTTCTATTTTTTTTTTCTCATCAAATTAAAAGCTCCCATGCTAGAGGTCTTATGATGCATGGAAGGTACTGCCAATCGCCCCAGTGAGTAAAAGTACAACATGCAGTCATACAACAAGCCTCCAAGTGCCTCTCCTTTAATACTCGAAGTTCAGTATAGCCTTTCCCTTTTTCACTGCTAAGGATAAAAGAAAGGGTCCAATGAAAACAACAAATAAACTCACGGCTCTGTCGCTGCGGCTGAGCTGCTACTGTCCGGAAGTTCCGGGCTGCTGACGTGAAGAGTGCCATCTGGAGGGAGCTCCAGCAGTGAAACGGGCATCTGGGCAACATTACGACATTAAATAAATTAATCTCGAACAATGCGTCGCATCATTATTTTAAAAAAGGCTCAAGGTACACCTAAGCGCTTCTTACGAGTTGTGAATGCGAAAGCACACACGCTGCTCTTCGCTTCCTTCTTTAATAAGCGGCGTACAACGCGCTGACCCTGGGCGTGGAACGGTGGAGCCGCTGCCTCGTGGACACGCAGCGCCATCGGGTGAGTGATCGTTCAAACTGTTGTGTGCCTTGCGGCGCGAGGAAGGAACAGACAGCAACGTAGTTCCCAGCAGAACGAACCCCTTGGTTTATTCCATGCGCCGTATATATTGCCACGCGCCGTACAACCGTAAGAGGCGAGCGAATGCGGTGATCAGTGATAACACAACAGTGTGATAACACAGTCAGGATGACACCAGACAAACTGACGTGCAGCGGCCAATGGGAGTTCGCCGACGCACGCCAGCCAATGGGACCGAAGTGCAAAAGTTGGCTAGCTTTGCGCGTGGTTTCATTAAGGTGTTGCTTTGCATGGTTTCAAAGCTGATGGTGTCGGCTTGCTCCATGAGGTAGTTAATGCTTTCGCATTAAAAGGAATGGTGTAAGCATCAGACCCAGGCGAAAATCAGTCACTTCCAGCTGGATTATGGAACTGAATAGGCAGTCCAGCTGGATCCAGCTGGTCCAGCTGGAATCCAGCTGGACTGTCTCATTTCCAGTTCCATAATCCAGCTGGAAGGGACTGATTTTCGAGATGCAGAAAAGGAAATTAACGTAGCACAGTACTCTAGTGTGTTTGTCTTCAAACTAGCCCAATCGTCAACGAGTGTGGCCCCCATGGGGTGACTCGAAGTGTCACAACAACGTAGTCACTGCGTGCGTTTGCCAAACGCACGCAGTGACAGATGCGTGCATGTGTGACACATGGCACTTGTGTCTGTCAAAATTACATGTCACATTCATTAGTCGTTCCAACGTGCAACGCCTGGACACCCCAACCCCGACAGGTCGCCAACGTACATATACCTCATTGTTTCACCCCCTATGTCACCCTAGCACATCACACACCGTCTCACAAACAGTGTTATGCTAACGTGACGCAACAAAACGCAACGGTGTCGTAACCCTTTGACAGGTCAACGCACGAGAGAGGGTAATGCAAAGGGGGGCAAGGCTCACCTCGTCCGACACGTTGGCCCATCCTTGTATCACCTGACGGCAGGGTGCCAGCCCGGTCTCCTGGTGAATGGCCGCCCGGATGTCGCCTGAAAGAGCCCCGAGCCAGAGCGTTCTCAGACGAGCAGTTGGGCCCCTCTGCCATCGTTGCGCTTCCACCTCGGCACGTTCATTCTTTAAGACAACCGTTACGGTCGCCGCAACCCGCCGCGAAAATCCTCGAGCTCACCCCATGTCACAATCGTCGCGAGACCCAGAAAAGTTACGACACCCCTTTCAAAACGTGCGAGGAAAGGTTTCCCATCCGGAGAAATTTTTGAGAGTTGCAATGAGCCTCGAATTTGCTTCAACACATCGACAGACATGGCTGTACTAGGAAGCAAAAAGAATAGGTCAATGCGCCGTTTAACAAGCTCACCCGGTGGTGGGCAAATGCTCACAAAGCGTGGTTTGGGCAAATGCGCAGTTCTCACCCGAAGAGTGGGTACTGCGCATACGCAGGAAGCAGATTTCGCGTAAAGCGGAGTCTGTGCATGCGCCCCGCCAACAGCAGCACCATCGCAGCGGCGTGACGTCAGGGCTGCGTGTTGGTATATAGGTCAAAATTGAATTTTCTTTGTGGAGTCACTGAATTGTCCAAAGATAGTCCTCAGCGTTTTTTTGTTTCTTTTTTTTTTTTTTTCTTAATTGAATGATTTTACAGGTAACACTGAAAAAACGTTTGAGGACACCTACTACGCACTTCTTACGAGTTGTGAATGCGAAAGCATGAATGTCGTTTTTCTGCTTCCTTAGTTTGGCTGCGGCGTAGTGGCGTGGACGGCCACGTTTCGCTACTGCGGAGATTGCAGCCGACGGACGAGCGCACGCTCTCGTGAAGTGGCCGCGCAGCGCTGAGCTCGGCCGTGCAGCCTCTCCAGAGCTTGCCCAAACGGGCTGTGCAGCCAGGCCCGCACCGCCGCATTTCTTACCGGCGGCCGGGCTGTTCCGTTCGCTGCGCCACCATAGAGAGGGCTTCTCTGGTGGCATTTTTTTCGAATTTCGCCGCGCAAGAGCCAATGGGAGCCTTGTTCCTTGATGACGCGCGCCAGCCAATGGAGCTTATCCATCAGATCGCGGCTTCACTTCGCTCCATTGGGAAAGGGAGTTTAGGTGCCGTTTGGCGCGGCTTCAAAGCTGATGACGTCAGTTCGCTCCATGGGACAGTTAATGCTTTCAAATTAATATAACAACAAACATTATAACTTAGGCAATTCAACTTGTTCCCGACGGGTTGCGAGAAGTTTGTTGGCGTGAAACAAATGCCGGGGAAGCTCACTTCAGCATAACAAAAACAGTGCGCGACAAACCGTGTCTTCTGCGACCGCCTGCCCAACCTGCAAGTTTCAGGACGTGCGACGTCGCCCCAGGGGCGAGCGCGGCAGATATTTGAACGTCTGTTTTCGTATCGTGTCACATCGCCGTTTTTTCGATGGCCATTTCGACTCGAGAGACGGCAAATATCACACCAAGAAGTGCAGAACCAGGGTGTTATAAAAACGCAGCTTGTTTGGGTGGTTCAAGAAAACTGCCAGAGCTCCAATCTAAAGTGTCGACGGCACACGGATTTACGTCATCGGTACACTCGAATCACCGACAGCCGGAGAACGGTGACTTCGGCACGTGGAAGTTGTAAGCTTCGCTCACCGCACGTGACGCCGTCTCGTGGCAGGACCAGCGGAAGCGTCCTGCCCCGATACTCGACCCGCACGTCGAGGGTGCTTGGTGGCATCTCGACAGGGGGCGCTGCCTCCTGCGGTGGCCCCTGCTGCTCCGAGGGCAACGACTGTGTTTCTTGAGGCAACGCCCGATGCACAGCGTCCTGCGTCCCCGACAAAGACAAGTGAGCGACTCAAACTGTAGCCACCTCCTCACTCGAGGCTAGGCCTCATTTCAGCGTGACCTGGGCCAACACGGCAAAGCAAACATTGTTGCGAGGCAGGACAAAGTATTTTGGCAGAGGTGTGAACTTTGAGGAGCACAGGACATGTGAATATGTGAACTTAAGTGGCAACCTCTCGAATGCTGGTTGTAGAAACTTTTGTCTAAAACTTCTGCGTGAGTATTTATTATGAGCACTGCGGCATTGACAAAACAAAATATTTATTGCAACCCCCACTCAATTTCTCACAGGCAGGATCACTCCAGAAAAATAAGGTCCTACACATTTAAAACAGACATTTTTAAATACTCCTTTTTTCCGTGCACTATTTATTTGGTATTGGAATGACCTCTCCGAGGATTTGGGGTCTAAAGATGTGAACTCGCAGTTTTTTTCGTGCTCTCACCAGCTCTTAATGTTTGCAAGATACTCACATTCACTTGCGTTTGCAGAGTGGTGTTTCTACTTGTTTGCAAGCTCATCTAAACTTGTTGTGTCTGCTTTGTGTTTCACTTAAAGTAGCAAGCAATTTTTTTTCTTATTTTCTTATGCAAGTGTTTTTGATGTAATTTTTTCATTTGCCCCTCCCCTACAGTAATGCCCTCACGGGCACTGTAGGATACCAGAAATAAATAAATAAAAGATGACAACTTTTAACTGAAAGAAACACATTCGTCGCATTTGATGTGTCACGCTCTGTCATCATGTGACACTGTAATGTCACGTAACACCATCACATCATCTGACATCATGATGTCATGTGATGTCATGCCGTGCCTTGCTTGTGTTGGCTACACCAATACAATCAAGAAAGGTCCTGGTAAAAGGTATTCACATGAATTTATCGATTTAAAACACTGCTGCAACTGAACTGTGATTACCAAACCTACAGGTCTGGGGAATACCAGCATCCACTAAGTAAAGCACTGCTGCAATGTATATGCAGTCTAGGAAGAAAAATGACGTATGGACTCACCAGGAGGTTCCAGTTGGCGTTTTCCAGGTACATGAAGCACTCTCCGACGTCCTCCATGCCTGTGCATGACTGGCAAAAAAAAATATATATTTTAGTGTGTGTGCACGCGGGCTATTCTAACATTTTCCTGTGAGGACAGCACTTGCAACTAAAAGTTTTGTGCACAAAAATAACTATAAACGGCCTCAGGAAATTGGCAAAAGGACAAGCTCTGTGAAGTGTAAAATTTCAGCTACTAAAATATACCGGCATAATAGAATACTGTGGATGTCTGGTGCCAGTACACCAGTATCAGAAGACGGCAAATCAAGAACCTTCCAGTTATATAAATCAAACTATCACAAGAAACAAACCTGCGCCCCATCAGAAAAAACAGGTTCTTTACAGTCAGTAGAGAAGTTACCTGACTAGTGATATTAGATGCCTATATAAATTAAATGTGTTGTTTCAGTAACTATTTTTAATTGTAAAGAGCATGTGTACACAATCAGAGCTATAAATTATGTATGAACAAAACCTGCGGTCAAGTGGGATTCTTTTTTTTTTAAACATTATTAAGTTTTGATTGAGAGGCAGGCAGCGTAGCTACGGTATCAGAGTTGATTTCATTAGCTAACCACGATCACAACAAACGCGTGATGTCAACGAGAAACGCGGATACGCTTTTCTTTATTTTGTTATCGTTTTCACGCGGCCCTTTAACCCAACACCAGCTGTTGTGCGCATACTTTGTGCAAGTTCCAAGAATTGCGCTTTCAAGGTCCGTTACCATTAAAGCACCAACAGCTGTTCTTACTAGACACCTTTGCGGGTACGCCGCAAAAGTGACGTACTGGTAGACAGTCGCCACTTCACAACATCGGAAAAACAGGTTTTCAAACAAAACAAACGATTTCACCATACAGCAATGAACAGAAAAGCGGATCATTGTCAGTCGCTAAGCCCACCGTGTGTCAGCAAAAACAGACAAAAGCATGGTGCTTGTGAACGTTGCGACATCAGCCAGCGACAAATTTTGACAGGGTTGTTAGTGATCGTCTAAAAGAAAAGGATCAATCAGAGTGTTTTTGTTTGTTTGTTTTCTCTCATAATCACGAACGCTCATGAATTCGCGTACGAATGCTCCGCTGCAAAAGCGTTCACTCGCTGTAGTATAGACTATTCTTAGCGGGGAATGTTTGTTCAGTGCATGGCGTAAAATACCAGCGATGGGTTGGTGCGATCGTCGAAAACGGGCGAAGGTGGCACTTTAGAGTCATCCGCGATTTTCTTTTTACTTTACTGATGACAGCCGAATTCGGACCTTGAAAATTTTACGCCTCGCAAGTCACCAGCCCACACGAATCGTCCCGAGTGAGTGTCCCGAAAACAAGTCGTACGACTGCATCTTTGATATCCGCGATGAGCCGTTTCTATGTAACAGCGTCGCAGTGCTTCACAGTACGGACGAAAACTTCTGCGGTAATTTTGTGCTTGTGTGTGTGTGTGCATGGACGCTAGGTAGAAAAGCTAGCGACGACCCAGGGACACTGGCGCGAATCTCGGCGTTTCTTGTCTTCGACGGATGCCTGCAAGTCGCTCTGAGGTTCGGCAGCACGCTGCGGGACACCCGCGTTGGACGGTAAGGTAAAGAGGCAGAGAACTTTGAACGTTATCTGCGCAAGTTTACCTGAAAATCGGCCAACACTTGATCTCGCTGAGCCTCCATTACTGGCGCACAGTCGACTCGCCCGTCGACCACTCACTCGCCGACTCCCTCGCTTCCTGAAAGACCGCTCGGCGCTCCTCGACTCACTCGCTCACCTCGCCACCTCGCTCGCTAGACGGCTAGATAGACACGGATAGACAGATGGACGCACTATCTGGATAAACTACCACATGACGTAAGAGGTGTTGCTAGAGTTTCTAGTGATGTCAAAACCCAATTCATACTAAATAAATTAACAATCACCACACATTAATACGAGCACGCTAATGTCCTTAATTACTTAACAAATAAAAATCATTCGTTTTTAGCCGTCATTTTACTTTGTTTATTCTTATTCAAAGGATTACACCTAACTCTGGTGACTCTAGATGACTCTAAATGCACAAACGAACAGCACATCTAACGATGCATAGATGCACATGACCAGCCCAGAGCCGTGGAGCAGCCTAATCCCTGAAAATACCTCGCGTACGTAATTTTACGTATTAAATAGTTTTAACTGTAAGTTTTGCCTTTGTTGGAGGTGGTTTTCTTCGGTGGTTGAAGGAGCATTTCCGGTATTTCCTGCCCAGGTGTTTAGTTTTGGCGGCAGATTAGACTGCTTTGCTCGTTTTACTAGAAAGGTCGTCTTGTTTGTGCATTTCGGTCCATCGTTCGAAAATGGTTCAAAAAGCCTATTTGCGTTTGAGTATGTGTTGTTCTGTCCACTTGTTTTATCTTCCCCGTCGTCCCCAACCCGCCCCTCTGACGATTGGTAGCGGGTACATTAATTTGCAAATCAACGTTATCAAATTAAGTAAATTATTTATTGAATTTGCGTGGCCACTCGCGCCCCCTAGCCAAAAGCATCAAAACTAATGAAAAAATTGGTTGATGGCTCGCGCCATCTAGCACGCGAGGCCCCAAGACCAAAACAAAAACAAAAACCGGGTCGGCGCTCGCTCGGTCGCCCCGTCTGCCGGTGGCCCGTGCAACACCACATGCGGCCACAGATGGGAACGGGCGTCTGCTGCGTGAGCTCCTCGTCGCCGTGAGCCGTCTCGGAGATGTGAACAGGCGACGCCGCGCTCGGATTAGCCATGGCCCGTGCGTTGATCTCCCACCAGCACGACGCCGGTGGATGCTGAGTGACGAGCCGCCGCCTCCACCGTCGGCGCCGGCCCAGCGTACGGGCCCTTTGTTGTTGCGGCGCGACCATGCAGACGGGGCTGCGACCGCACGCCAAGACCAAGGCGCCCCCGGTGCCGCCGTCGCGGAGGCTGACGACACACGCGCAGGATGTCACCGAGACCGTGTCTGATCTCCGGGCCAAGACGATGCTCAAGGAGGCCGTCGACGCCGTGGTGGACAGCTTCGCCAAGAGCCCGCAAGGCTACAGCCGAGGTATGGATACTTTGCTCCGTTTCCGTGGGTCACTTTTCACTTTATTTCATTTTAAAAGGCGTTCGACGGACGGGGTCATCATGCGTCTAACCGCTTCCAAGTCGCGTTTCGCCGCGCGCGCCTTGACATCGTTTCGGGATATAGCGATGGAACATTTCTGTTGTTTTGATCCTTCGCTCCGGAGTTGGACCGTGAGGTTTTGTTGTGTTTGCTGGGGGGGTTGAACCAGTTGAACGTCGAGCGATCGGCGTGGGACACCAACAAACCGTCGTCGGTTGTCGATCCGCAGAGCGAGCGAGCGCGCGTGTGCTGCGTTTCTTCTTTTGGATTCTTTTCTTCGGGCCCCCCTCCTTCAGACCGGTGCTGGTGCGGGGCGCGTCTGCTCGCTATAAAAGTCGGGAGAAACGGCGGCGTTCCCACGGATGCTGGGTCGTCGTCGTCGTCGTCGCGCAAGTGGTTGCTGGAGTGGCGTCTTTTTTATTTGTTTCGTTTTTTTTTCTCTTCTTCCCCTCGCGTTGGATAAGCTCAAACTTGTTCTTCCGGACAACGCAAAACCAGCTGGCATTGGAAAAGCCGATTCGTCGGTCGTCCCTGACGCAGCTCGTCTCTCGCTGCCGCGCCAGCGCCGCCGCCGCCACCACCAACCTTCTCTCGTCGCCACCGCGGCGTTTTCATTTCCGAGGGAGCAAGGAGTTGGGCCTGCTGGTGATTCGGGTGAATTGGATCACGACTTCCCTGGCCAGTTTTCGTTTCTTCTTGTTGTCTTTTCTTTCTCGGCGGCGGCGGCGGCGTAGACCGGCTCCTCTCGGCCCAAAAACGGCCGCATCGGCTGCTGCCCTGCTGCCGCCGCTACCATCTGCTACGCGTGCTGGCATTAGCGCAGCATCGGGAAGGACAATCAGACCGACTAGACAGTGCTCATTATTTCCCTCGCATCGCCCGCGGCTCTTGACCTAAAGTTTTCGCCGTCTGCGACCGCGCTCGGAAGAGGTGCTACCGTGCACGTGCACTAACCCCCCCCCCCCCCCCCCGTCTTTCTGTTTTCAGCAACCGGAAACATAATTGTGCTCCAATCGGCACGTGACAAACTTTGCGCGCATAGTTTCTTCTCGACCTTCGTCGAGAGCTTGTACCGACTGCGCATGCGTGGTGCCTGCCAACCTGGCCCTGCGTCCATCGAACGTTTTGTAAATGCGAAATGTGAAAGCATCCGTCTGAAGTTTCTACACGTATGCGCACGATTATATGCGTAAAAGCGTACAACTGCGTTTGTTCAATAAATCGAATTACAGCAATAGCCTTATGAAAATAGAGCTTTTGGCACTTTTCACTCTGAACGTTTTAAACCCTTTTGAGGTTTAAAAAGGTGCTCCTAAGGCTTTGCATTAATGGCTACAATATTTCGGCATCCCTCTTCCGTGTAATATACACCCTTTATCACTTTCTACGGTACTGTTACTCCATCTACGGTACTGTTACTCCAGACATCCAGAATTTCTTTAGAAAGGGTGTAAAACAGGTGCAGTACTGGGAGGTGAATAATTTTCGAGTGGAACGTCGAGTAGAAAATGATTCACCTCCCCGTACTGCACCTTATTTACACCCTTTCAGAAAACGGGAGTACCCATATCTGTTGGAAGGGTGTAAAATAGTGTGATGATATTACAGTATGGGAGGGAAAGTGAAGTGAATGATTTTAAGTAGGATGCTGTCACGCCGAAAACACCCCCATTTGTTGAAAGGGTGTAAAAATGTGCGATGATAATAAAGTATGGGAAAGCAATCATTTTTAAGGTGGATGCTGTCACGCCGAAATTACCCCCTTCGTTGAAATGGCGTAAGTGTGATAGTTTTGTATGGGAAAACAAATATTTTTCAAGTAGGATGCTGTCACGCCGAAAACACTCCCATTTGTTGAAAGGGTGTAAAAAGTTTGATAACAGTGCATTGCTGGGAAGCGACACTATGAATCGCTTGAGCGGAGGTTGTGTTAGCGACCGCGACGAGTAATTATTACTCGTATCTTTTTTATTATTGTTATTAAGATATACAGTTCATGACTTGACAACTATGACAACAAAAGAACAAGATATTTCCAATTTTAATAACTGCTAACGTATTTCCTGAAAAATAATTCCCTTTCAAACGACGTGCACACAGCACAAAGGAGCTGTTAGCAAGGCAGCAATACGGTGCCATATATGCCTCTTTCACGACGCTTGTTCATTTTTGTGTTTGTGATTTCTTTATCTGGCATAGTGATTGCATGTAGACTGTATGTGCTAATTGGGAGCAAACGAGGAAATTAATAATAACAAGAGGGACAAAGGACAAACGCAAATCTCCAGACAGCTAGCTGACTGACGCGCGACCGAAAAAATCCGCCTGGTCCGGGTATCGAACCCGGGACCTCTCCATTTCCAGTGGAGCGCTCTACCAACTGAGCTAACCAGGGGTTAGATGTCAGTAGAGCAAACGGGTTTTTTTTTCAGCTGCCACCAGTCTAACACCAACAAGGGTGAAGCTTGCATTTTAAGGTTAGGATTATAATGCAATTAAATGGAAAGGTGCAAGCGAGCTGGACAAGAATGACGAAAATAATCCCTGGAGAAGGGGAACAAGAGGGACAAAGGACAAACACAATCTCCAAACAATAGCTAGGTGACTGGTGCGCAACCAAAAACCATCGTTTTTTTTTCTTTTTTAGTAAGAATTATGAAGTATTTGAGAGAGGTTTTGATGGTTTCTCCTATGCCGAGTAGGACATTTTTTTTTTTTTCAACTCTCAGTCCTGCTAAAAAGTGTTCATTAGCAGCATTTCACGATGTTGACCTATAGGAAACTATATGTTATACGGATATTTCCTTACAACTTGTTGAGAATATGAGATAAGGGACAAACCCATCAATTGAAGTCCGACGTCCGTCTGCGGTAGAATTTGATAAATAAAATCAAACGGTGCGAGAGAAGTGACCTCGAGCAAGCTTGGCTCGAATCAAATGCCAGGCGCCACTTTATGGATTTGGGTAGACAGATCCTTAGTTGTTTGAACAGATGCGCTTTTTTGCTTTCAGCGGCGTCGAGAGTTAATCCGACATCGGCAACGCTGCAATCGTGCGATTGCCATGCAGACGGCTTCTTTTCGGCGTCACATGTATATCGTACTTCGGGTTTTTTTGTCAGGCACTCACAAGCTGCCTTTGACACGTTTTTCAGACGTTGAGCTCAACCTCTTGCGTCTAAATGCATTAATTTAATTTGATACATTAAGAACATTGAATCACTGCAGACGTGAGACCGAGCACAGTCTCTATAGTTCCTTTAAAATCATAAATAAACAGATCAAGCGAATGTTCGTATCGCGAAAATAATTCCGCCCCCATATAATCAAAAGCAGCTGTTGCACGATGCTTTCAAGAAACATACATAGTGACTCCTTGCCTTCTTTTTAAATGCGAGATCATAAAAATACACCTTGCGCTTCTTATTGTACCGCGATCACTTAGCCACTACCTCTGAAGCAAATTTGCGCTGTCATAAATAATTGGACTCTCAACTCTCATGTGTCTTATACAGAGTCATCTACATACTCAATGTGCGTTAGTGCTGACGCCGATTCCTTTCCTCACACATATCCGGTACGCCGACGGTACAAATCCAAAACGTGTTGTAAAATCAAGTGCAGAAGTTGTGCACATAAGGATGGCATGCGGTTAGCTAGTAAAAATAAGTATAAGACGACACTCCACAAAGCAAATGAAAAAAAAAAAGATAAAGCCATTTGATAAAACGCGACAAAATACACGAGACAACGCCTTCGCCAGAGTGCGGAGAGGAGAGGGGAAGATCGCACGATGGCAGCGCCCATGGAAATAGTATCGCGTCTCGCTCTGGAGGAGTGCTTTTCCCTTAGCACGCGGGTGCGCTGCGGCGAAGCAAGACGCGCGACGTCGCGATGCCTGCTCCGCGATATTTGCTTCCCCTGCAGTACACCATATCGCGATGAGAAGCGCACTCAACGGGAACATAATAATTATTGCGGAGCTTCCGAGTACTATCAGTCGAAGATAACGTGATAAGGCAGGCGAGCTGGTTAAAGTTGGACATTTCTAAAACCCAAGACGGAGACTACAAGGAGGGGACAAACACAAGACGTCTCAATTTACTGTCAGTCTTTTATACGAAATGCAATCGAGTAGTACGTTATTTGAGGCGATAATAAAAAAGTTCTGAAAAACTCGCATAAGCCTATAGTAACGATCCGGCCGGGTAGCGGGGCCTGAGCTATTATGTTTTCTGGTATTAATTAAAGTGGAATTGAGTTTTGGTGGAACGTTGGCGCAAATTCCTCATAGTATGGTAAAATGTAGCAGGATGGCAAGCACTTTGGCCCAGTTTGGCGCAGCAATCTGCTGTGCACAGCATCCTATCTGCTTGTCGATCTTCAGCATCCTATTTCTTAGAGGCGTTCTATGTGAATACTTTTAGAAACGTGTGCGCTCACTGCGCACGCCCACGACGGTTCTGGATCCTCACGACGTCTGCTAAAGTTACGAATGCGAGCGAGTGACAGTTTATTTGTGATTAAAAACTTACGCTATCTAATATCTATGTATGTTCATGGCGCACCGGAACAGATGTGTGCAGTTCCGAACTTTGTGTGGCAGTGAAGTGAAAGATATGGGGAAACACGAAGGGTTTTTGACTTCTACACTTTAAAGGCAACTAGCTGTTCGACGGGTCCACCTCAGGAACTAATAGAACTATGCAGACAAGTTTAAATTTACAGGGAACATAATTTCTCGAGGCCCATAGACTCTCTTAGAGTGGAAAGCACCAATACGGACGCTAAAATTACCTCCGCTAAAGCGATTGTCATTTCTGCCTTGGTCCTTTTGATATCCAGCATGCAATAAATAAATAAATAAAATTAAATTTGAAGTGGGTATGGTTGTTGCTTCAACTCAGTGCACCCCTTTTACGACCTTTCGACAAACGATCGTGACGTGCAGCACCCCACTTGAAAGTTATAAAGGATGCATTACGCGAAAGGGGGGTGCCTCAAGCGTTTAGCGACGGGCTCAAGTGACGTAATTTTGATAGTCCCTGGTTTGCCTCACATTAAGTGGTTCAACACATTTTTTTCTAACGCCGAAAATAGTGAAATGCGATATGTCCAGTGTCGCGTGATCGTAAAAAGTCAAACGCGAAAATAGTTTTCTTACCTTACCGCTTGGGTTCTAGAATCTAACATAGCCTTTTCGACGTCCGCGTCTGCAACTGTATCCACGTGAATATCTTTTAACGGGATCGCCCCGTATAGGTCGACGTTGTCACAATCACGATATCTCCACTCGTCGTCGAAAACACGTAACTTTCACCACGGAGGGCAAATAAAACGAGAGGCTGTGCTTTTTCGTGGCGCCGTATATGGTCCAGAAACACACAACGATCTATCTGACGTCCGTTTTCGACATACCTTTTCTGATTTTCCGCCCCAATGACACCCTCCAAAAAGTTTGATTTATTTTTCATGAGGCGATCCATTATGGTGTCAGAAGACTAACTCAATCAATATTTTGCTACAGCATCACGTATATTTTTAATAAAGTGAAAAAACGCAACTGCTCGAAACCGAAACTGGACCGGGAAGGAAGAAAAACATATAGAGAAGAAAGCAACGTTACTAGAACTCTCAGTTGGGAAACTCACCGTTGAAACCTGGGCCGCTGGCGTCCACCGAGACCGAGCTAAATGCGACAACAGCGCCACTCTGTATCATTTGTCTTAACTGTGGTCGCCTTGAGCTTTAGAAAGCATGTTTTTGCGTAAAAACGAACGAAAAAAACTCTTTTGTGGTAACGTTTATTAGAGTTTTGTACAAAATGGAGGGCGCGTGTTGTTTTCTAAAAATCTTTAGTTCGCAAGGTTTTGCAGTATAATTAATATTGTTTTTATACAACCGTGCCTCAGCGGGGATTTCAGGTAGCGCGTCCTGAGTTAGGCGCATTTTAACCACGGTAATAATGGTAATAATCCGGGGCGCGTCCGCTTGGGAGTCGGGGGCGGTACCTCGAAGCCCCTTCCACAGTATCTGTTCTGGCCCCAAAATGGCCTGTTGCAACGAAAATGGAAGAATCGTGCAGTTCCTGTACTGGGCGCTGCGGGAGAAATGGCGGCGTTGGGATCGCCATTAGCTCGGTTCTCGTGGACGGCCACAGCAGCTTCTTCTGCTTCATCTATGTCCGTTGCTTTGATTGTAGCAACCGTGTCACGTTGGGAGTTATGTACCGCTATTACGTATCTTCCAGGTTCGCCGGGGTAGGGTCCTGCGTCCGCATGGAACACGTGCTCTTTCCCAGAGTGCAGCTTGTCGAGTGCTTTGCTCTGGCAAGTCTTCGTCCTAGGTTGTGCTCTGAGTTCATATTTTTAGGCAGTGGGACGCACCGCATGCTGCTTGTCCACTCTGTCGGCATTGTGAACTTGATATCCCTCTCCTGGCGTGGGGTTATTTCCATTCGGCGCAAGACTTGTCTCCCAGTGGTAGTCTTGGAGAGCCGTAGAATTTGGGTCTCCCGTTGCGCCTGCGGCGCACCTGCTGTACAAGAAAAGACCCGCAAGCTACGACGCAACACACACGTTGACCTGGGTGCCCGGACACTCTGGGCATACAGGCAACGAGACGGCCCACTCACTCGTGGTGCGCGCACTTCATCACCGTGCCACGAGGGAGTCAGGCCTCCTCACGATCAATGGTGACCACAGTTATGGGGCCTCACCCTACACCCGAGGCCCCGTAACCTATGGCGAGCTCCTGAGGGGCCTCCGGCTCCAACGGAAGACCCTGGCCGGGCCCCACAAGGGGCTCTCCCGACAGCAAGAAACCATCTGGAGGAAGTTGCAGCTCCGCAACACTCTTACCCCCACATCCTGAAGAGGACCTGGCCGGACCTCTTCAGCGGGAGGTGCGAGGAGTGTGGCAGCGGCGATGGGTCCTGGCGGCACACCTATTGGGAGTGCCCGGGGGACCTGCTGCCTGCTGCCCTACGGGAGGTGCAACCCGAGCAAGACGACGGGCCGCCTGTCTGGAAAACCATCCTGGCGGCAGAGGACCTGGACACCCAGCTAGCGGCCATCGCTCGGGCACAAGAAATTGAAGACCGGCTGAGAACCCGACTACGACAAAGAAGAGTCAACCCTCCCATACTCCCCATCCCCTAATCCCGAACCCACGGTACTAGGCCTCGCGGCCTAGTAATTTGGTTCAATAAAGTCGTTCCTCACTCACCACTCTCGTGGACGGATCGGAGCCACTTTTTCAGAGCAGTCTGTATGGCAGTTTCCCAACTGAGTGGTTCTAGTAACGTTGGAAGAAAGTTACCAAAAATCACGTGGCTCTGCAACTTTTTTTTTTTTTTCAATCAACGTATTTGCAGTTTTTTAGAAGCCACAAAAAATGGGTATCATATTTTTTTGTAAATTTTTAGTACTGTGTTCCTTCGATGACCGAAGACTTTGATTATCTTCGGTGGTTGCGTCTAAACCATAGAAAACGGCACATGACCACGGAAAAGAGAGAGAGAGAGAGAGAGAGAGAGAGAGAGAGAGAGCGACTCAAACTGGACATTTCTCGATCGGCGGTTATCGGGCGGAAAGAAAACGAATTTCGAAACGCAAATTTTGTGTTCTGGGTAGTTGTGCTCTCATATGTCATGTACAAACAAAAACCTTGGCTGGCGGAAATACCCTGTCAGTGTCCATTTAAAAGACGCGCTTCTCATTCTTGCTCATTAAAACGTACAACAATACACAATACCGGAAGTAGACTGCCCTACACTTTTCTGCACTGTCTGCACTGGTCAACCGGAAGTTATCTCGTCCGCAGGAAGTTCCGCCATTACTTGATTTACCTTGGAATACCATGTATGAGATTCAACCTCTTTGATGAGGTTACAGAGTCAGACACTGCGGGAAGATACGTCCTCGTTGGACGAGTCATACGGGTCTCTTTTGTCACGTGGTCAGGTGTTGGTCAGGTGATGAAGGGGGGCGTCTGATTAGTCCGGCGGACACGCATCTGCGCATGCGCACTGCCTACCTGCTACACGTCTTACGCGCTTCCTCATCGTCTGCTATGGAAAAAAATAGTTGCAACGGCTGTGCGATAGCTTGTATTGCACGGGATCATGCCAGTGGCTACGCATGCGCAGTTGCGCACCGAAGTTACCACTACCGCTACTACTAACTACGTGTGCGCACTGCCTGCCGACACGTCGTCTGCAAAGGAATAGCAGTCGCATGTAGTCGTACCGACTGCGCCATAGTTTGTATCGCACGTAGTCTTGCCGGTGGATACTATGCATGCGCAGTTACTAGTACTATCTGCGCATGCGCGCTGCCTACTCGATGCGTCCCCCGTCGACGGCCGTCGTCTGCTACTCGGACGCCGCGGAGCAGCGGCGCGCGGGGACGTATGCGGTGGCGGTGGGCGCATGTTTTCCTCGCCGGACCGACCCCTCCGGTGCCCTGTCGGACGGCATCGCGTACGCCGGGGAGGCGGCCGGGGCAATTAGGCGGAGCTGCCGGCCAGCAGCCATAAAGGGGTCATTCGTCTCGGCGGCGGCGAGCTCGCGCCGCTCCGCTGCATCTGGAGCAGCCTCCGACGACGCTGGCCGAGGAGCACGTAGCGTGCGCGGCCTTTGCCCCCGGCGCGCCACTGAAACACGCGCTCTCGTGGCGTCCGAGCTCCTCCCGCCGTGGAATGTGCCCCGCTGTCCCGACGCGCGCGCGTGCGGCGGAAGCGCCTCGTTGTTGGCCTGCCAGGGCCTCGGCGTTCTTTTCACGGCTTTCTCGGCGCAGAAAATTGCCGGGGAGGGTGTGCGTACCGTCTGCTAGCTTTCTTGGATGGTCGGAACGCTCGGAACCGTTGAAAGATGGCGCGTCGTCTGCTACTTTTATTAGGGGCTGTATTTTCGAGCTACAAGTTTGTATAAAAAAAAAAGTGTGTTCACGAAATAGCTGTGTATTTATGTTTTTATCAATTCGCGTTGCTTGTAACCAGGCGTAGTGTTATTCTTGTGTCGTTCACGGCATCTTAGCATTTTTTACGCGACCAGTGTCGTTAAAAATCTCCAAGTCACACTAAAAGTGCATTATGCATTTTCTTGTTCGCAATCCTAGTGTGTAATCAATTGAAAAAAAAAGGACAGCGCACACGCGCACGCACGCACGCACACACGCACGCACACACGCACACACACACACACACACACACACACACACACACACACACACACACACACACACACACACACACACACACACACACACCTGTAGAAATAAAACAGGAACGGGTTTTTCCGACATTTGTTTGGTTCTGTGTATATAAATGCATTTCACTTGATCCAAGAAATAATTAGAAATAATCGAATTTTAAAATTGGCGATGAGAAATGAAGAGCTCCGGACTTCACATTTATTTTAAAACTACAAAGAGCCCAAATTCATATTTTATATTATTTACGTATTCACCATAGTGGAGACATTTCTGAGCTGTGCTAAAAAACTTGTAATTCGGCAAAAAAAAAAAAAAAAAATACATCGAACATACATTGTATTCTTATTCTGTTAATTTCCTTCAGTGTGATTATGTATGCCCTCTCCCTGCCTATTGGCGAGTCAAGCGAATATCGACGCCCGCGTAGCAGCAACGCCGATGAAGCTACAATGAGGAGGTCGTTTCGACTCTGATCGTGCTAGCTATCGCTGCTTCGTGTTCTTCGTATAGGCAGCATAGGAGCAAACATTGTTCCCAGTAATGACTTTTATGCTTCCAGCGTGCCATTCCTACAGCACTGACTAGAAGACAGCTTCGTACTCGTCTGAAAAATCCGCCTTCTCGCTTTCATATGTATACACCGACTTGTTACGCTGCAGTGCAAGACATATATGGTGTGTCCGTAGTGTCTGAGCATGTGAACAGACCTCCTTTAGTGTCGCCATTATGCACTGACCAGCGCGCTCCCTATAGTTCGCTCGAGCCGCGAATAGACCCTGAGGGTGTTGAAATAAGTAAATAAATACTAAAGGGTCAGACACTGCATCAATGAAATACAAACATCCAACCCCATCAAGACAACACATTGAAGACAGCCTTTTCTTTGGGGTCTACTGAGAAACGAAATTTAGAGCGAAATTGAAAGAAAGGTGTAAAGGTTTCTAGGCCAGGTGGCGCAAGCTACCGCCCGATGCAAGGGGTATAGCCAACGTTACTAGAACCACTCAGTTGGGAAACTGCTATAGAGCCTGCTCTGAAAATGTGGCGCCAATCCTTATCCCAGTACCGAGCTTATGGGGATCGCAACGCTGCCATTTCTCCCGCACCGGCCACTCAGTGAAGAACCAGTCGAACCTTGAGGTTCGACTTTAAAATCGAGGATCTACAAATGTTCGCGACACCCCTACCGGTGTAGCCAGTGGGTGTAGCCAATACTATTCATCCACCCTGAGGAAGTGTGCGACTGGATCCGAGTTCTCACCGAACACTGACACAGCGCCCGTTCTCGAGACGAACTGAGCCGAGCTCATGCCGAACGATGACGCAACTGTCGTGTCCAATACATGCTGGCACAACGTTGGCGCACAATTTTGATACAGAGCATTCAAGAGACGATTCTGTGCTTTTGCAGTGAACGTGGTGGAAGCCCTCCAGGAGTTCTGGCAGATGAAAAAGAGCGGCAGCCGACCGGAGCTACCGGCAGCCATGGTGGTGTACGAGTCCGTGCCTGCCTGCAGTCCTCCCTACGTCTGCTTCGTCACCCTCCCAGGCGGAAGCTGCTTCGGAAGCTTTCAGGTGGGCGCTAGAGCACTATATAGCTGCTACGGAGCTGAGTAATGCAATCCTTTGATCCGCATGTTTTGCCGACAACATGGCCGACAGAGCAGCTCGGCGCGAGTCTTGCGGTACTCAGGGTTTCAGGAAGCGCCCGCCCTATGGGAGAACACGTGAAGATCCACGCAACACGGCTGATTAAAAAATAAACTCAGAGTTCTCACTTTTCGAAACTAGTCTGTCGTGAAGTTGGTAAAGCGCTAAACACTTTATCAAAGTTTTCTTAATATTGGGTGCGTGTGAAAATTTTGAGAAGGCAATTTCCGAGGCAATGGCGTTTGAAGCAGACGACTGTTTTACGCAGCGGAGATGGACTTTATGGGTTGGCCGGAGCGGGTCACGTGAACGGTGTGACGTCGCCGCGTCGTCTGCTGCATAATGCCGCTCAGGCAATCTTTTTAAAACAAATTACGTTCTTACATGGCACACAACTTAGCGCAAATTATTCGTAAACTGTTCCTTTATTATGTCAAAAACTATTGTCGTTCCGTACATCCCCAAAATATTCAAAAACAACGATTTTCTCACGTTCCCCATGCATTTGTGACCGGAGTTGGAAACCCCAACCGTTTGCCGCTAGTCGCCGAGAGATGGCATTCTAGATTGCGCTACTGTGCTCCGAAGGAGCTATATATAGTGCTCTAGTTAGTGCCGGTCCACTAGCGATAACGTGAGGAGAGGCCTTGTCTTTATTGGCCGATCCACAGTGCAGCAGCCCAAACTTGCGTACAGGCACGGAAACTTCCGACAAAACTTTTGAATGATGAAAGCCCCCCCCCCCCTTTTTTTTTGTTTGGTTTGTTTTGTCTTAATAAGAATGATTACAACTAAGAAGAAATTTGTCTGTGAACAAGGGGACAAGCGGCAGCATTAACACCGAACTCCCAGAGAACATTGTTTAAAACGCCTACACATTTGTCACGAGAAAAAAAGAAAAAAAAATTGCCCTCGGGAAACTATTATTTAGCTTAATAATTATGCTATGAAGAACATTTTACAAAACCGAAACAAGCCAAAATCTCGAAAGTGAAATGAGTTTCGGTTTCTTTCTTAACTCAAGATGACACGCGTGTTCTTTCCGGTCAATAAAAACAAGTTTTGGCTAAGTATTTACGTTGTCGAACAGATTTCCAGGTCAAACCAAAACCGAAGTTAGCTTTAACCTCCAAGTAGAGGTTAAAGGGGCCCTGCAAGGTCTTTTTTACTGGTTTTTAATTTGCACCGAACCTGAGCGCATTGAACGTAGTAACTTAATGAAACTTTTCTTTTCTCGAATTTCGCTTTATTTTAAAAGTTATAGGCAAATCAAAATTACAAAAACAAGCAAAAAATAACCTCCCTCATGACGTCCTTGGTTGCTTGAGTGGCCGTGAACTAGAGGAGGAGTAGTGAGCTCGGCAAGCGGTCATGTCTGCCGCACTCCGTGTCGACGGC
The DNA here is from genome assembly GCA_037355805.1 of Ixodes ricinus. NCBI lineage: Eukaryota > Metazoa > Arthropoda > Arachnida > Ixodida > Ixodidae > Ixodes > Ixodes ricinus. The sequence continues at coordinate 39,535 of JAZHYW010035791.1, read as the reverse complement.
TCGAGAGGGCGCCACTAAAGCATGTTCTGGATAGGCTGTATGAAGCAGGCAGCCAGGGCGGCTCGCATTGCATTTGCTGCGCTATTAAGCACGAGTTCGGCATGACACTTCATTGGTTACGAACGACAGCAAACACGGGGTAAAATCAGTTCAGAACGGGAGCCACTTCGCACTGCCATACCGCCAAAAGGCCAAACCGCAAGCAAAAGCTGCTCGCCAAAGGCCTTGGGAACGCTCGGAACCGGTTGGATCCTCCAGTCCATACGACCGCAGCGCTGCCGCGTACATCCTGGACCTTTCTACGCTCGCCAATCGTTGGGGCCCGATCCCACTACACCTTTCTAAAAGTATGCGCCGCCTTTTCCACCGCTTGGTGGCGGGTATGTCGACGGGTCTTTTCTTGTTTCCGTACTTTATAAACTGCATTTGTTTCTTTTCTGATCTAAAATAGTGAACAAAAGCTACTTTTATAAATAATTGAAACGGTTCGCGCCACTTATATTTTGTATTTCGACTAAAAAGAAGCTTTTAGCGGCTCTGACCAGTAGTGAGCCCAGGACCAAAGACGTCGCATATTGCGCGCTTTCGGCACCGCGGGTCACCCCAGTAGGAGGAGGAGGTTTCCGCATCGTCCGGTTAAAATATGACGCACTGATATTTAGTTACTCTCTCCGTGCCCGCTGGCTTGCCCGAACCCCGAGGGACGTGGAAACCGCAAAAAGGTAGACGCTTATATATGATTGCAGGGCCCCTTTAAAGATCGGCGACTAGTTTGCGCTTTCCACTTTTCCCTACCTCCCTCCTCTCCCCCTTCTGCACTGTCCACCAGTGCCTCTTTCCTCCTCCCCCATGGTGATGAGGATCTTCTGCCTTGCAGAATCTCGAGCGTGGTCGTCGGCCTTTAACTTCGGTTGTGCAAACATGTCTCTCGGTATAGACATTGCTCAAAGTTTTCTTTTGTTTCTGGGATTTTTTTTTAACATATGTTTAAACAAAAGACAACGACAGTGGCTGTTGTATGCCCGTTAAAAGGTTTGAAGTAGTTTCATTTTTAAAGTGTGCAGAACGCTGTTGGAACTCAGAGTTGCTTCCGAGGAGAGCTTTCAAGTTGTCACGCGACTGCTGGAGAGACTTTAAGCTTGGTGTTGACCTCCAGATAAACAACTGATGCAACTGGCATGCTTTTATGAATCAGTAGAGCTGCCTGGCATGATTTAAGGATTCCAAGTTGACAGTCACGTTGTGCTGGTCAAGTTGCCCTTCCCAAAAGTTGAGACGGGGCAACTCGCGTCACACTGCCGCAGCTTGACCTAGACAAATTTGTTGAAAGTTAATGCAGATATTTGGCATTTCAACAAAAACTGGTCTAGAATATTGGGTGAAGGTGAAACCCACTGCCAGTATTGTATGTATGGCTGCGAGCACCGGCTTACCTTATTAGTGCCTGTACCGCAACAATCATTGGGCAGCGACTACTGGTTTATCGTGCTCCGCGCTCTTATGCCTTAGTCCATTTGATACCTTATGCATACAATCTATTCTGGTATTGCTACCCAACATCACAGCCGCATGCATCATCGACAGAGCCCAGATTATTTTATTATCCATTGCAAAGTGGCAGCTCTCGAACTTCAGGAATAGCTAGGTGCAACGTCATTTGCTCCGTAGTTGCCCAAAAACTTCTAGAAATATTCCCGCTGAGGGGCGATAAAAACGCAGCCCATCGATCGGTTGCCGACCACCGTAATGATGCCGAGTGCGCTCTTTCAGAACTGCCCCACAAAGGCGGAAGCCCGCCGCAGCGCCGCCAAGATCGCCCTCGTCAATTCAGTCTTCAACGAGCATCCCAGCCGAAGGATATCGGACGAATTTGTGGCCCAGGCCGTCAGGGAAGCGAGGGCTTCCTTTGGGGTGAGTACCGTTTCAAGGTACATCGGGTAAAACCGCGTCGGCGACATTCCTCATCAAAAGAAAGATTCGAAGAGGAAAACCCACAGGTTTGTCGTCATAGTACCGAACAGGGGTGTATTATATACTAGGAAACGTGTTTAAAGAAACACATATAACATTATGGACAAAAAGAAAATGAAAGCCGTTTACAACTCCCTGTAACGCCGGATTAGAGCGCAGCTCTTGAGGAGGAGGAGGGGAAGGTACATAGAGGGGGCTATGCCCTTCCTGCTCGCCCCCATTTAGGGTTCTGCTAGATTTAGCGGGAAAATTTTTCCGCTAAATTTGGCGGGGAAAATTTTCCGCTAAATTTAGCAGGGAAATTTACCCATCATGCACCGCGCAATTACGTGATGGCGACGCCGCTCAAGCCGGGAACGGCTTGAGCGGCGTCGCTAAGAGCTGTCCTCTAACAAGAAAAAAAAAATTGGAATGCTTCATGCGACTATTCCTTTCGAGTCGGGTGGTCATATATCTGTTGTGTGTAAAGGCTGGTTCACACTCTTGCGACTGCTTATGAACGTGAGTCTTAAAACATTTTACGAGAATACACTGGCGCCGTCTACTGGGCGGCTGTGGAATGCTCTGCATTTCCGTACATTTTCTACCGTTTTCGTGCATCATTCTTTTTTGGCTCGAAATACTTTTGTATCATGAATGACCATCTCTCATAGATAGCATGTACATTTGCTCCGCAGATACCGCAAAACCTTCGCTCTAGGGAAATGCGGTTCTAGGGTCACCTCACAGATGTCACCAGACAGTTTTCGCTGGTGACATCAATTTCGCTTTTTGTAGGGAACACCCGGTGCCAACGGAAGGAACCTTCTTCCTCTGCGCCCGGTCGTTTAACCTCGAAAAATGCGCTCTGCTCATAACCATACTTTCGGTCAAACAGCCGACATACGAAGCTATCTTGTCTTGCTACTTGCCAAGCTCGCCATTCTCTATCACCCCTCTTTTAGCTCTAGTATAATATTTTAACTGTATGATTGTAGGAAGGAGGATGAACATTCGAGAGCATCGCAATGCCACTGCAGCAGGTCCGCCCACTTGCTTCCAAGCCTACAGTTGAGAAACAAACCGGGGTTCTCCAGTGCAATTGCGAACCAAAATAAACTCAACTATATGAGCCACAATTCAAGGCATCTTTCCGGCACACCGTACGTCGTTTCAAAGACACCGTTCCCGACTATCGGGCTGGAGATAAAATTCACGCAACCACCGGCGCACGCAACTAGATTAATCTTGCGACCGACTGCAGTGGATGCTACGGGCCATTGGAGTACATCCCAGGTTGCAAGAAATCCGCCTTGACCCTCAAAAAAAAAAAAAAAAAAAAAAAAAGCACAGCGACGTGCGCCAAAAACAGTCATGTTTTGCGTTCAGAGCTGTATTGGCGGGGACGGCTCTTGGAGTCTTCTGCAGCCAGATGCAAGGTGAAGCAATGTTCAGAGCCGCTAAGCCATGCTTCAAGGTAACAACACTTCAGCCATTCGTGTGCTTAGAATCATTGTTGCCAGCTATCTGAAACTCCATCCGAAATCGTAGGAAACGGTTTCACGTCCTCCAGAAACGTCGCAGCGGTCTGCGACGGAACGAAATGCAATCGCCCGAGCTGCCAAAGTATCTAAAGTTCCGGAGTCGCAAAACGGCGGCACCCGCAAAGAAAGCGGAGGAATGGGGTGCCAACCGAGTGTGGCCTATCCAGTGTGGCCTCCGGTTCACCTCAAGTCCTGACGCAGTCAACGCTACGAGGTTACGGGACCAATCGAACAGCATCAAAAGGGCAGGTCACTGGGTCTTCTCGGTACACAATTCATTCAGCGACGAAAGAACATGTACAAAAACAATAAACACCGCACGTTGGTGTGCCTTCGACGCCGCTCGGTTGGTCCCATCGGCTGTGTCCGGACGTACGGTGAAACGAAGTACAGTTCGAACGAGTAGTTAAGAAAACTTTGTTCCGCGCGCGGCTCTGATCTTCGTCGTCTGCCTTCCCCGCAGAACCTGGCGAGTCAGTCCGGCGGGGTGGATGCCTTCCGCTTCATGCTGGAGGCCAACCGCGGCCGCACCATGCTCGAGTTCCAAGAGCTCATGACCGTCTTCCAGTTGCTCCACTGGAACGGGTCGCTCAAGGCCATGCGAGAGCGCCAGTGCTCCCGCCAGGAGGTGCTGGCGCACTACTCTCAGCGGCCGCTCGACGACGACATGCGCTCCCAGATGGCGCTGGACTGGGCGGCCAGGGAGCACCACGCGCCGGGGCGCATCGCCCAGGAGATGGCGGCGGCGCGGGCGGAGCTGGAGGCGGCGCGGCTGGCAGGGCGCGAGCTGCGCTTTCCCAAGGAGAAGCAGGACATCCTCGGGCTGGCGTGCGCCCAGCTGAGGGACAAGGCCCCGCCCCCTCCGCCCAGACCCCCTAGCCAATAAAGAGAGAGGCCCCACACCCTTTGTACAGAACAGCCGGGGCGTTTGAAAGATGTGCGTCGTCGTTTCGTGGACTTATTTCGACGCCGCCTCAACCCCCACGTATGGTGAAATGATCAGCTTCGGACACTATCAACAAACTATAAGCAGAAAAAATTTGCGACGACTTTTGCGCCATCATTTGTTGCCGCTTTGGTAACCGTTTGAATGCGTGGGCGGTACAGGACACTTGAACATGCGTGCCAGGCCCCGTACTGCGAGCTAATCTAACGGAATGCTGGCCGGAGTGGTAAAACTCCCAGACAAGGCGGCCAAAATGTGCTATACCATTAAAAGCAAGATATATATTTAAAAAAAAATATATATATATATATAAATAAAATAATCAAAGGCCATGTACCTTTCTAAGACATTGCATCAGCACTGACCACTGGCCCGACAAGCACATCAATGCATAAAGTATGCAGGAAAGGTGTGTGGCACTACGAGCAGTTGGCTCGTAGTGCTGCAATTTTCACGGTAGCCGTTCCGAAGATTCCACGAGTTACTAGACTTCCGCTACAATTCTTTGTGTCATTCTGCATGGGCAAATCTTGGAAGTGTTACGTACCCTAAAACACTGTGGCAACTGAAGGTGTCTGTTATCTCTTGAAGGGACCAACTAATTTCGTTGGCCAGATTGCCAAACCACAGTTGGTGAGTGTATGGTGCCATTCTCTTGCATTCCACTAGAAACGTTAGATTTGGATGGTACACCATACTTGCAGTACAGTGGTAAAGAGTTCAGTCTTTGCAGAGCATTACTAATTTAACCCTTGATGTGTTGAATCAAGATGTGCGGCTGCATCTTAGATGGGCTGTACATTATTTTATAGAGACAAACATTTCAAATGCCAAAAATAAAATTTCTTCCTTCGCCAGCCAAACCTCATAAAACCTAGTTCGTGTAGTGCACATACTAAACTGTGCAAAACTGTTTTTTTTTTATTCCGACGTGTAGTTTATTAGTTTAGTAGCAGGACACCACACCGCACTAAGGTAGGCACAAGCATGGGCCATCACGCATCGCTCAAAGGCAAAGTATTCCAAAATCATAGAGTGCACAAAAAATATAGCTAAATTAACGTTTCCTCACTTACGATTCTGGGCCCACGACCACTCACTCCAATGCAGGGCGAATTTGAACGACAGACTGAACTAGAATATCAACTTTTAGAGGCTTATAGCCTGCGGCCTGTAACCCAAAAGATACGCAGACTCCAGAGAAAAACCTTGGTGGAGTGGCCAGCTGCATCGAAATTTATGAGCGTGCCAAAGGACGTCGGAAATAAGAGCATATAAACAACCAAGCCTACACTTTGTTCCACTGAGCAACTAGTCTCTGCAGCTCGCCAAACACTGGACTTCAACGAGAGCAGAAGGTGCAACTCTGCAAACTGTGGGCATAACACGAGGCGACAAACACCGGGATTCCTACTCTGTGTACCTTTTATTATTATTATTATACTCATTGTTCTCACTATGTCAAACCGGCTCAGTCACCGGCACAGAACTCGGGAGGGAGGGAGGGAGGGAGGGAGGCTGTTCAACGGCTAAACGACGCCTCCCGTGGTGGAAGCAGCCAGGGGAGCCACCGGGCGTCATGGCCCCGTTGGCCAGCAGAGGGGCCGGAGCGGAGCCAAAGCCACCCAGCGCCGGAGACTCCTGCAGACAAAGACACGAGACGAAAACGTCCTTCATCAGCCACCACATAGCACGCAACAATGGCAAAGTCTGAAAACAAATTGTGTACAAACTAATTGTACAACCAGAATGTACTTCAGTGTCGTACCATAACAAGGATAGTGAAACTTTTTCCTTTTTCTTACTTTGGTTAATACTCGGGGTAAACGCTTAACAATTGAAAAGCATGGAATAAGCGTGCTTTTTCTAACTAACGAGCCACTTCTATTTAATGAAACTGCGGGATATTTACACGACGTATACAGGAAAGGTTCGTTCTAACCACTGTGTCCTCACAATCCAGCTATCAATTCGACCCTCTTTCTTCCCGCGACGCTCAACAACGCCAAAAGCTTTTACGATCCACCACGGTGCTCACCTGGAACCCTGCCGCGGCAGGCGCTGCAAAGAACTCGTCTGCGAACGGGTCCTTGCTGCGGCTGAAGATGTCCCCGCTGCCGCCTCCCGGCAGCAACAGCGGGGTCGCACCCAGCGGCAGCGAGGGCGAAACCGACGACGCGTTGCTGCCGCTGCAGAAGCCTTCGTCCGCCGTCGGCGGCGGAATCGCCACGGGAGGACTCGCCAAGGCACCGCTCGACGACGAGTCGGGCAGCGGCGGGGCGGGAACGACGGCGGCGGGGCCGTCTCCTCTTCGAACGTCTCCCAGCCGCCGCACGACGCGAGGGACGCCACGTCCGCCGAGCCGGAGCTCCCGTCACGGTACAGGTCGCGGAGGACCCTCCGGGGCGGACTCTTGACGTCGCGGAAGAAGTCGGCGCGGCTCTGCTGCGGGCGACCCCCTCCGAGCGGGTCCAGCTCCGCGAAGAGGTCTGGCAGCGGGGTCGGGGGCAGGGACACTGTGGAGGTGGGCCGGTGGGGTGGCGGGACGGGCGGGGCAAAGGCGAGGCTCCGCGGGGGCGGCGCTCCGGGGCGCGCTGCTCCGCGAACGGGGGCGGAGCGACGCGCGCCACGCTGGCGCAACTCGACGCAGGTCTGGCCGGAGGAGGGGCGGCAGCAACGGAGGGGCCGGTCCCACAGGGGTCGCGGGCTGCGAGAAGAACGCACGGGAGGCCTGCGCGCAGACGGAGAATTTCGGGGAGGGGCCAATTAAAGGAAACTGACAGAAATAATAGGGGACAAGTAGGCGAGCTGGTCGGCTTCCAACACCCGAGACTTGGGAACAAAAGGTGGACGACACACACAGTTTTTGTGTGTGTGTGTGAGAGAGTGAGAGCAAGTTGTGCGCGTGTTGTCCACTTTTTGTTCCCGTATCTCGAGCGTTCAAGACGTCGTAAAGAAAACTGTTTTGCCATTCAACTAAAGCAACAATTTGCAAGCAATCTCAATTACCTACTGTGACTTAATCTGGGTTATTATTGCCTTCATACAATTTACATTTATTCCACGTAATGCCAGATTTTTTTCATTATTTGCAGGCTTCGTAGTTTGTTCTCTTTTCTAGAATGTCGGTCAGGTAGAGCAGAGATATTAGGTTGTTTTGGTCCCGGACCTCGATGGAGCACCTCGATCTACCGTCGGGTACCGAAAGGGGAGATCACCGAAGATGCGATCCAGACGCCGGTTGGAGTTTAAGACTTCTTGTTGTGGCCGACGACGGAGAGTTAAAGGGCAACTCCGCTTCATTTTTGGTTTTGAAAAACAATGCATTCCTCTTCAGTATCGCCTAGGAAGACCACAAGTCAAATATTACGACACAGTTCTGTCTAAATGTTTCTTAAACGGTCCCGCAAACTTTGCAACTCGCCAAGTTGCCGAAATCGGCCGACTCGAGCGGGCGAATTCAGGCGCAACCAACAGCGCAGTCAAGGCTACGGCATGGGCGGAGCCAACATTGAGCTAAACGTCATCTTCATGGCCCCCTTTTGCTTGTTTTTACTTCTCCGATCGAGCATAGCGCATGACGTCAGCAACGTTGCCTCTCTGCGCTCAGCGGTGTCCACGTGATTGGCGTACGCGCCTGCGCAGTTCGCTTCTTGGAAGCAGACCGACCGGCCGCCCGCCGTGGTCCCGCCGTTACCGCTGTCTTTCGTGTCACAACCACTGTCGTCGTCTCACCGTTTGTGATTATTGTCTCTCGGAGTTTCGTTCACACTATGGACACCACGTGCGCAGACTTATGCCGCAGTTGTGCAGACGTCGTCGAATGCCGTAGACACCAAAACGTGGCGAAGAGTGCGGTGCAGAGCAGAAGACACTCGCGCCTGCCACACGCCCGCCTTCCATCCCGCCCGTCATTGGGCCGAGGATCACGTGACATCTACCACCTGATGGCCATGTATTTGGCGGCCCGAGGCCAATGTTGCCGGACGGAGCCGAAGTTTCGGTTTCGATTTCCGCTCGTGTTTAAAATTAGATTTAAAAATATATATCCCATTTTTCGCGAAGCAAACGACGTAGTGTCTTTTACTAGGGCTTTTAGATTCGAAATCACTCATTATCCTGAAATCTTCGGGATTGAGCGGAGTTGCCCTTTAACCGACTTGGAGGCGAAGTTGTAATGAATACAACAAACAAAAATAAACTTTACTTCAACAAATATAAGTTACAGAAAAGGAAATGACACACTGCAACTAACTGCCGCGCACGGCTTACATTGTTAGGCAGTTACAAAAACAGACGCTTCGGCGTCTAGTGTCCTGTCGCGACAGGAAGTAACGCGGCAAGCCGCGGGAGAGAATTACTGGGACATTCGGGCCCGTTCAACCTTGACGATTTTCCGTCCGGTGGGGGTTTATGACAGTGCGCCGAAACCTGTCCCATCCAATCAGGGTCTAGTTAGAATCCCATTGGGTAGGCCCCGATGCGCTCTCAACCAACCAGACAGGCAAAAATACCCTTGCCAGAGGCAGAAAGGTCAGCTCCCAAGGATAGGTCCCATGGCCAAAGCCCAAACATTAAGACATGAGCCTCGGTTTGTTTTTGTACAGAGAAAGTAAATCGACTCCGATGATTCCAGCGAGAGTCGCCGGGATGTACCTCACTACGAAAACTGTCCCTCGGAGTGCAAACATTAGGTATGTTAAAACCAATGGATAAATGGAGAACTTGGTGGGCACAACACACGTGGGTCTCGCGAACACAAGCACAGCGAATGGTCACACTGGATTAAGAATACGGGGACCACCATGGGGTTCACCCGATGCTGCGTTTAAGTCTGTGCGTAAACCTGTCATGCTCGGGACCCCTGCAGGCAGCCCCCACAACTACTGGAACTTGATCCGCAGTCTCCGCAGGTGCGGCCTCCACCCGAGACTCGCGTCCATGGTACTTCCTCTAGTTTATAAAACAGCCTGCCCGTTGACAAGTGTTTGTATGTCTGGGTGCAACGGCCCTTGGGTTAGGGGAAAACTTGCAGCAATGACTCGCAATGGAAAAGACAACCTCCCCGTTGGTGGAAAAACTATAGGTTCAACACGTACTGGAACGTATAAACACATGCTTTAAGGGGGAGACTGGTCTTTAAATGGCAAAAGGTTAGGGAGAAGTCATTTTTGAGAAAATGGCTTTTCTGATGTTTAGACATACCCACCCAGCTTTGTGCGAAATATTATTGCTCTATCTACTTTTCAAATATGAAAGAACATAGGAAGTCTTAATTTTCTATAAACATTCAATAAGAATACACACATATTAACATGTTTGGTGCCATTTTACTCGGGAAGAATGGAGCTGTGCGATGATGCTATTTTTAGTCTCAACTTAAGAGTTCTATCCAATTAAATACTTTTATAATTGACGAGAAAGCACATGTTTTACATTATAATTACAATTGTTTTTTTAGTAGCATAACCCTCTCAGGTGAGATAAAATAGCATCACCACACAAATCACATCTTTGTGAATGCAGTAGCATTAATAATTTACAAATATTTTTTTTCCAACGACCTGTAACAAATGACCCAATCAAATTAGGCCAGTCTCCCATAACTCGGGTTCTAGTAAAGATATTCAATATCTGATTGCACATTTGGAATAGGTGCGAGATGCGTTATATCAGTGTATAATATAATAAGTATTCTTTTATAAATAAGAAAATTACTCTAAAACCCCATTTCCCCCTTAAACAAAACGCAGTCACAGCAACGCGCAAAAATGAGAGCACCTCTACAGGTAGTGTTCTCGTTATTGTCTGGTGTCAGGCTTCTGCAATCACGTTGAAGTGTCCCTCCCCCAACACCACGGATTGCAAACAAATAAAGAGGTTTTGGAGGCGTTTTGTTCGCTACAACGAAACGCCTCTGCCAGCAGCTTTTCCAGGAAGCTGCACGCACCCATAGAAACTCCACCAAATAAGAAGCGCCAATCGGTGCCGAATCCTCGCAACCGTACGAATGGACCGCAACAACACCCCCGACGATTTAGGGCACAGTCATCCACAAATACGGTTTCATAAAGTGCACAGGGCCCTCGCCGTGAACCGTCGAACACTGCCAAATCACGGTGCGGTATAACTTCCTCGGTGCACCGGACCCAAGGGACTGCACCATCTCCCACGCGACCTTGAAGCAGCCACGTGTGCGGCCACAATGCAGACGACTGTACACCCAGTTGAGTACCTCCCATGCGGGTGAAAGATGAGTGAGCCGAGTTTGACGAAGTCGCACCCACCTGACCGGGATCCGTCACAAAGGATGTGTCGAACGGGTCTGGGCAGACCGGGCTGGCCAGCGTGGCCGCCGCAGCTATCGTTGTCTCCATTTGTTGGATCCCCTGTAACGAGAAAGCTCTCTAGGGTCGCCGACAGAGAGGAGCTTCACTTGCCCCGCCTTCCTACCTCCTACAAGGCTTTGGCGTGTTGCAAGTTCTCGAGTGTTCAGAACGAGCACGTCTTGGAGGCGTGCGCTCATTCGAGAGAAATACCCCAACGTTCTCATTATATCACTAACCATATTATAAGCATTACAATGAATCTAACATATACGGTATTCCCTCCTGGCTAAATCTGCTTCAACATCTTATTTTGCAAAAAGAAAAATAAACCTGAATTTCTATATTTTATTAGTACCCACAAAAGCAGTCATTTCTTCTTTTTTACAAAAAGTGGGATAACAAAATTTTTCGCAAATGAAAGGTAGGAAACTGACCTTGAACACAGAATCAAATACCGAATGTGCGTGTAAGAAGGACGGTACAAAGATATAATGAACCCATATTTGGCAGTCTAAAAGGAGCTCTCCTCTAATAAAGGTGTAACAGTTGAGAATATCTGAAGAGAGCCAAACTGGAAATTTTTAAATCGAATGCAAAATGAACAAGAAAGCCATGAGATTCCTATTTGAAACTTCGAAGCAAATACGCTTCGCAAATGGCGCAATTTACTCAGTTGGGGCAATGATGAGCATCATATTTCAGCAATAGAGCTTATTCCCCAAACGACTCCTTCCCACCACGAGGGTAATCTTGAATGCAGAACTTTAAGCACAAGAGGAAAGCATGAAAAATTGACGACCATATGCTCTGCACCTCTTTACAACTACACTACACAGATCTGATAGCACATTCTTAAAGCCTTTGCTGAGTGCAGTGAACAAGGTACGGGCAATCTAGAGTTGGCGAGAGGCCGAGAATTCGGTACAAGCTTTGCCTGTTCGTGCGACAAAGTGCCATCAAAAGCAGAAACCGCGCACTGGAGCATCTACTGAATTCTTAACCTGTCCCCGTCTACATAATAGCCAAAGAAATAGCCCACCTAGAATCGAGAAAATTGGGTGAAAATAAAGAGCAGGCCAACTTTTGGTGTGCAATCGAGAAAAATTAAAAAAATGCTATTTTCATATTTTGTGATTTGCATAAACTTGTTATGACTTAGGCGGGCAGTGAAGCAAAGCCGTCTGTTCTCCCTAGTCGGCGACGATTGCTTACCTCCAGCAGCTGATAACTAACCCCATTTCGGGTGAAGTTATACCATTGGGGCCGGGCACTGCTACTACTATATGCTCCGTTTCTCCTTACAACTGACCGCATCGGATGCTACGAGCCGTCTGAGCCAATCCGAGGCCACCCGCGGCACGTGACTTTAAATAACAAGTGCACCAATGACCGAAGAGCGCGTCACGCGCCACATTCCCAGATCTGGGATGGCTCGTACCACCTGCCGCGGTCGGGCGTTAGCTGAAACAGAGTATAAAGTTTCGGTGATTAAGGAAAAGATATTACGGTATAGGTTCTTTTACAGCAGCAAAGGAATCAATGAAACAAATCCGGCACAATACAGCCTCTGCAAAGGGTCCCAAAAGTCTCAAATAGAAAGACGGCGCATGCATCCGGGTGCAATGCTACCTTGACAACGGGTGCTCGGACTCTGAGGAGCGTGCCCGAAAGGCCTACCTGTTGAAGGGAATCCAACTCTGACTGCAGATCCAGGAGGTCGTCCACGGTGGGGGTTCCAGACCCCTCTGGGCTCTGAGGCTGGGCTTCCGGGGCGGAGACAGCCCCTCGCGCGCACCGCTCACTGCCTACGGGACGGCATGCATGCGTATGCAGGCGACGCAGGGATATTCCCCCATCGGTGGCGGCCGAAAAAGGTCGGCGACCCCTTTGTTCGCAACAGCGACGCTGGTGGATCGGCGCGACTCGCATCGAGACGTCTGCCTCGGCAGCTCGGCCAAAGTCGCCGCATCGAGACTATGGTTTGTTTCGCTTAACGTGCGAGCAGAGCCGACGCCACGAGCGTGTGAACGTCGCCCTGGAAGACGCCTGCTTGCTTGGCAGGGGTGCAGGAAGCCAAGCTTATGCAACGCTCGCACCTCAAGTGAGACGGAGCATAGATCCCGTATCCAAAGCAGGTTTCCAATAGGAAGCCCTCTTCATTTTTTAGGATGTCCTTTGGACATTGTCTGTGTTAACGTACTGAATCACCCTGCACTAACTAATTCATATCAAGAGTGTGCAGCATTGGACCCCAAGGGCCACTTAGCAGATCCACCAACGTGCCGTTGCGGTTATGTCTTGTTCTATACAGGAAATGCGTCCCAAGTGCATGCAGGTCCATTCCCTCAGTAGCACACATGCTCAGGACCACTTTCTCAAACCCGACCATCTGCAAGCATGCACATACTCGGGAGGATGCTCAAGGAACAAGCATAATAAAACCCGACTCTCAACCAGACAACAAAACAGCAAACAGATGGTCCACAATATGACATCGGCTCATGCTGGCGGCGTGGTACACGAGGCATTTGGAAACAAAAGAGTCCACATGGGATTTGACACCTTGACCAGAAACCAGAAAGTATGCAGTCTCTCCATAATAAGTTCTGACTTGAATTAGATAAATGTATCCAAGACAGTTATTTCTGCTTCAATGTTGTGTGTAATTCTTTAGAACCAAGACAACAATGTCATCACACGATAAAGAGCACATGTGGTAAAGGGCTCTTCGTAGCCATCTCGCAGATTCTGGTATCCTTTATTTTTACGGATTCTACCCCCCCCCCCATCATTTCTCCTCACTGTGGTAATTTCCTTGCGACTGTTGTAGCATGGACCCAGAAGCTATCTACTTGGTTCCTGGAGGAATCTTTTTTTTTGTACGAGGACACTCTTCCCCTTCTTGTGGTTTAATGTGCCCCTGCCACACTTTTGTTTGTACCACTTCCTCTCATTGAAGAAAAGAAAATTTTTTCCCTGTTTTGGCACACTTTATCTCCGCCCTAAAAGCATGAACCGACCTCAAGAGAGGACCACCAAAAGAGCAGCAGCCTACCTAGTCGGCACGGGTGATCTCGGCCCGTTGTCGGTCTTTCTCCGCAGCCGACGCAACAAAGCAACACACAACAAGCGGTCTTTGCCTCGGCGCAGTCACGGCACTCACCTCATAGAGAACCTCCTGTGCCTCCCCCTGAGGGAGAAGTCTGTGCTCTTGCTGGTGTGCATCTGCGAAGCAGAAGACCGGCACGTCTGCTGCTGCTGCTGCTGCTCCTCACGAGCCAATCGCATCTCGTGCTGCTTCATTTCAAGCACCACTTGGAACAGGTCTCTCAGGGCTATCACCAGCTGGGACGCCTAGGCATGGTCGAAGAAACAAATTGAGAGGCATACGGCAGCGTTAACGCTTTTGCGAGCGATCTCGTGGAAATCGAGACAGGGGAGAAGGCACTCACGGTTTTCTCAGTCTTGATCGCCACGAACTGGTGGCAGCCCTCGTCCGAAACGCACACGTAATCGAAGGCACGAGCGTCGCTCGTGTCTTGCGAAATGAAGGAGATCTTGTGCACAGGATGATGAAACACCAGCTCCTGCAACAAACATGGGCCAGAATCAGAACTCGGAGGAACCACATACCAAAAGGGTTCAGACAGTCCTCAAAGAACTGGACAATAACCAAAAAAAAACTACTAGTCACCCAAAGAACCGGACAGTCACCCAAAGAACCAGTCACCCAGAGAACCGGACAGTCACCCAAAGAACCGGGAAGCCACCCAAAGAACCCGACAGCCACCCAAAGAACCAGTCACCCAGAGAACCGGACAGTCACCCAAAGAACCGGGAAGCCACCCAAAGAACCAGTCACCCAGAGAAACCGGACAGTCACCCAAAGAACCGGGAAGCCACCCAAAGAACCCGACAGCCACCCAAAGAACCGGTCACCCAGAGAACCGGACAGTCACCCAAAGAACCGGGAAGCCACCCAAAGAACCAGTCACCCAGAGAACTGGACAGTCACCCAAAGAACCGGGAAGCCACCCAAAGAACCCGACAGCCACCCAAAGAACCTGGCAGTCACTCAAAGAACTGCACAGTCCATGAAGTCGGTAGGGATTCGACTCACCCCGGACTTATCATCACGGATCTTGATTCCTTGGAGGGACACGGCGAGCACCACCCTCTGCTTGTGCTCACCGGACGCTCGCACTGCCGCCTTGAGCCTCTGCATGGCGTCCTGGCACATGCGGTCCCCCCGTGCGTTGTCCACCGTCTCGCTCCCTATCAGCTTGGCCTTGAACGAGACCCCTCGCCCTCGAAGCGAAACGGGTCGTTCTTGGGGCCTGGAAGAACGATGGGAAGACTCCAGGTCGAGATATGCCTTGCCACAGAGGCGCATTCACGCCTCGATCGGCCAAAAAGCAAATGGCGGATTACCCGTCCTTCCAAACTTGCCGCACACTATCAATTCTAAAACAGATTGGTGTGGCTTAACCTAACCTAGGGCCGCTCATGCCTTAGTTACATGGGTACCACTAACCACAATTAAGTGACTGAGGTCAGTCTTAACCGTGGTTAAGGGTGCTCGAGCGGCATCCTAAACTGCAGTTATGCTTCAGTATTCTGAGCAGTTACTGCTCACTATACCTTAGTTACCTGGATACCCTTAACTGCAATAAGTCTGGTCTCAATCGCACTTAACCCCGGTTAAGGGTGTCTGTTTAACTAGGCTATAAATAAGCTAGTCTTCTGAGCAACTATGTTTCAGCCATGGATGGATGGATGGATGCTAATGGCTGTGCTTGCGCCACCTAGCCTAAGTCTAGAAAGATATTGTAAACATGTGATTCCGTCATGCATGTGTGCCAGACAGTGTTTGCACGAAATTGCAGGAAATGCTTTTCCATCCTCCAGAAATGTTAAAATGGCCTGCGACAGAGCAAAACGACGTCACCCGGGCTCCCTGACGCCACGTTTGAAGCCGAGAAAGTTGCACTTTTGAATTGTGATGACTGCTATTTGTGCCCGCCCTACACTGAGCACCAAAATGGCGGCGCCCACCCGGAGCGCCGACATACACGTAGCTCTTTTCGTGGCTCTACCTAACCTAACCAGTCTGCCTACCCAAAAGTTTGTGGTCTTCATGCATGACGCACCAGTGAGCCACGCTTAAAGAACTGCAGGTACCTATCGAAGACTATTGGTTTATGCAAAGCATTAGATATACGTCACCAAGACACTCCAAAACATTTTTTGCCACAGATTTGTATCTCTTGCACTGCAAGAAAAACTTTTCGATTTATCTTAATCTTGCGCATATAGTCTGTGTACATGGGATGCATTTACGTGGCAGTCTTAGAGGTTTGTGGTGGACATCGCAGTTCTTTTCTTTCGGTATTTTATTTAGAGTTGTTTTCTCTGCAATGGTGGGCACGTCTTACATTTCTTGTTTCTTCCCATCAACTGTTTGCACGCCAAATGCTAATACCAGCAATCGGGGCTCGCGTGCAAACAGTTAGTTGAGACCACCTTAAAGGGTAACTGCAAAGAAAAAAGAATGTATTTTTAAACAGCCTAATTGGGACAAGCATGTCACAAAACAAATCTTCCGCGAAAAAACAAAATTTTTTAGCAATATTTACGCCACATGACGTAATTTAGTCGGAGTCACAACCTCTCCCCATTTGAAACTCCCGCTCTTTCGACGCGCGCGAGTGGCTGTTATACGTCATACGTCACTCCGTGACTTATAATACCAACTTTGTGGCGCGCGATTTAAAACGGACGAAATAGCCGCAAACTAAAATCGGTCCCGCGCCATAACTATTGCTGTAAAAATTTTTGTTTTTGTTGGAAAAATTGTTTTGTGACATGCTTGTCCCAATTAGGCTGTTTAAAAATACACTTTTTTTCTTTGCAGTTACCCTTTAATAAAGACAAAGCCAGCTAGCTTTGCGTCTACTCGCTGACTGACGCAGCGGTAGAATTAATTTTGAGCTCGCATTCATAGGGTCGTGAATTCGATTCCCCGTTGGGGGTGTTTCATAATAATGTGGCATTTTCTTCACAATATAGCACTTCTTAGCACGGGTTATCCATTGAAGTATGTGTTGCACACTTCGCAACCGTTTTTGTGGCGTTCCGTCACGCTTCCCTCAGGGATCCCAACACTATCAACACACTTTGTGTCAAAAAATGTAAGAAGTCATACAAAAAAACAAACGAACCGAGGCGAGAGTATGTGGCAATAGCTGAGGCATACCTTTGTCCCGCTTTCCATTGCGGACGCGGCGGGTGGTTCGGCGTCCTTCTGGTCGCGGTGCAGAGTTCATGGCACTGGCATCGTCGCCCCAGCAGACAGCCCCGTTGTCTGTCTCCTGGGCCCAGGTGTCACCTGCGGCCGCCAATCAAAATGCACCGTTTTCACTCAAAGGAGCCGAGCCGTGGTTCCTTCCAAAATTACAGGGAGAAAAGACGGGAGCAGAGCGTGGCAAATCGTAAACGTTGCCATTAAAAGTACCAACAAAAAAAAAAAGGAAAAATGGTGAGAAGAGCGATGCCAGAACGAGAAAAGAATGCAGACGAGAGGTTCAGAGCGTCAGTTTTGCAGCGGTGGGTGCGTTGTAGTTGTTAGACTACTTTTCAACCTTGTACCTTTTTATGCAATGTGCAATGCTTTTGTGCAAACTAAAGCTACAAAGAATTAGGTACAGACATTGAAAAGAAGTTTTGCTGTTTCTTCATGTAAAATAAAGTTTCGGCAATAAATATATGCAACCACCAGGACCACGGATGTCCACATCTAGGCCCCGACGTTCCAAAGCAACCAAAATGCACGAGAAAAGATTTACTATATGACTTTTATGTAAAAGTATAAAGGATGGCCAGTACCAAGACTCTGAAGATGCTAGAGTCGTCTGCATCCCCTTACAATTTTCTAGCTTCAAATTACAAAAACAGGCCATCTTTTTTTTTTTCTTTCTTTAACTTTCAAGATTACAGAAAACTTTCTCTTGTTACTCTCGAGTTTCGAGCTGTGCCTGCCAGACACTAAACAAACCAAATCTAATTTGGTCTTAATTGAATCACATGCCCGATTTTCCCATTGCATTTTTGGCATTTTGCATTTGCATTTTTTGTTTAACTGTCTAAAATTTGCTGAGATAATTGTTCTTCCCACGGTGGAAATACCTACACACCGAATGATGCTTGCGCGGTTCTCTTTGCTGCATTTCGCGGCGATTTTTTTTTTTTTTATTTGTCTTTCTGAATTTGAGTTCCTCCCACATACCGATGCTCCCAACAGTTCCGAAAAAAAAAGAGGATTCAAATTTTCGAAGACTTTGATCAGTCCCGAGTGACTTGGACCGTAGCACTTTTACCGTCGCGCAAGTGACAGTATGCAACATAAACATTGCAAAACACAAGACATCCGCAATGGGCGCAATGGGCAATGTGCATGCAAAGAACTTCCTACCTTACCGCAACGTCTTCAAAGAAGACTGCGGCCTCTCGATGCCCCGAAATGCAAAATATACGCTAGCAATGCACGGCGTTTTCAAGAACGGTCTTACCTTGGGCAATGCAAAGCCTTGCAAAACCTGCACCAAACCTGACGTGTCGAGCCGGAGCAGAGCTTTTAGTTTTTGGACGTGCACGGCAGGAAGCGAGGTACAAAACCGATCAAGGAAGCACGCCAAAAAGATAGCGTCCAAGAACGTATCCGGGTGGAAAAAACGAGCAAATGACGACCTTCAACCCGCAAATGGTGTTCTAATGCGAAGATGCGCTGCGAGCAAACGCGGATAGATTGCGTAAACGGCGGGGTGGGGAAGGGTGTTTCAAATGGTCAAAAATGCAAATTGGCTGCGAGAGCTTACGAGGTCAATTCGTCGCAGAGGCCGAGAGTAGAACGACGGTCACGGCTGGCCGATCACGGATCTTCCGAGCATCTTCTCCGCGGGACATCGCAGGTTTTTTAAAGGGCGACACAAAACGTCACCGTCCACACAACGGCATGGCGATCATCTTGGCACTATGACGTATGCCCTCGCTACCCCCGCATTGGTCGGCATTGGTCAATGCATGCGGTCGTCGTCTGTGAAGATGATCGAGATGCGCTCAAAAAAGTAGCACGACGTAGTTTCTCAGATTTCCGCGAGGAGGACTACAATCGTTAGTGTCGTCTAAGTGTAGTCTCAGTAGTAAGATTAATATCTGGACAAAAATAATGCAGCGGCGTAGATTAAAAAAAAGTGTACGTATAAACGTGGACGTGACAAGTGGTTTTAAAAAATAGTCCACTCCGCCCGCAATAACTCTTGACAGTTCCGGCTCCGCATCAAACTGATTAGTTTCGGTTTCGAGGCGAGTGGCAGGCTCTTGCTCGAAACATGCGATAATCAGAATCAAGGGTGCGACTGTGGTGGCTTAGTGACAGTTACGATGCCCTTGATGATGTCATGTTGTATTTTTATGCTGTGGCCTAGCTCTTATTTGCAAAACCTAACTTGCGAGTGCGATGTTTAACTGAAATCAAAGTGATAACACAAGGACAGTACCTACAGGCTTCGAGCCTAGAACGCGGGCGGTGGCAATAAATACACGGACGAAACTGATATGAATCGATTTACACTCAGGATTACCTTGAATGGCGTGCAAGGTTGCGTAGATATGTGAAAATGCACAGGAGTGGGTCACGCTCCACCGCAACGCGATATAGACTCTAGAAAGTAAAACTTTTTTTTCTTGCTTCGACTTGTAGTGGAGCTACTAGATCGAATAACAGGAATCGGTGCCTCCGATACACCTTGTTACACGGACGAAGGGACGAACATTTAAATTTTTTCACACCTTATGAAGCCCATAGTACTGTACGGCAACTTCGGGTAAAATACAAAATATCAAAGATTACAAAGTAAACACAAATTGATTGACTCTTATTACAGCTCAACCCAAGATCTCGTATTTAGGAAATATGTTAGATTTCACCAGTAACAAGTTATCTCAGGATTAGTGAACGAGCAAGATGGAGTCTATTCACCGTATAAAAAAAGGAAAAAAATCTTGGTCTGGTGGACACAGAAAAAATAAAGTCAGCACAATGTATTCGTGCCCTTTTTTATTTCATTTTTTTATTAATCTGAGACAAATTAAGATTTCACTAGCAGCTGGAGTGACTCACGCTACCGGACGGGAAGCAGACGACGTTCGTGCGTCGTCTGCTTCGCGTGTCGTCTGCTAGGAAATGCGCACGCAAGAATCCCCTTTATAACGAAAACTTGATCTGTGGGGGATTATGCATTCCACAACTTTAGGTTGGTGAATTCAATAGTGTAGAATTAATTTATTTCCGAAGAAATTAAGTAAAAGCGGTAGAAACTCGCTTAATGTACCAATGTTTGCTTCAACACCGAAGAAAAAATACACAAGAGAAAATAAAGTTGTGAAGAGTTTGACGAATACATCGATATTACATGATCTATAGTATAAACTGACGAGTCTTTACTGTTGTCTGCATAACGTATGCCTAAAAAAAATCATCAGGTGATAACGAACAAAACGTGAGGGCGCAAGTCAGCTGCTGCAAGTACGGCCTTAGCTGTAAGTTCATCATTGTAGAATTACCGGAGATTGCGGTGACGACAGAAAAACAATGAACTAAATATTATTCATTCAAAAGTTATGTCTTTCGGAAATTTTAATGGCCAAAAGTAATCCGTTCTCTGTAGTTTGCGCCATTCAGACCCCATATACTCATAAGCTTTGTCGATCACCAATTTTACCATTAAAAATGTCCGAAATTCCATTAAAAATTATTATTATTATTATTATATTATTATTTAAATAAAACAATGGTTTGTTTTGAAACTATGGCATCTGGTCCAGACCGCTAGCGCTACTACACATGGGCGAAGACTGGGTGTTCAGCGCAGCAAACTTTATTTTAACAATTAAATTATAAAAAAAAGTAAACACCGTACATGTTTTGCTATTCTAAGGGGGGCCGCGAAAAAAAAGGGGGGGGGGGCAGTATATTTTGAGTAAACGGCAGTTGTGGAGAGAAGAAAGAAAAAAAAAGTTTTCAATGTACGCTGCTCGCCCTCGACGATTCCGAAACGTCCTAATGATTTTGACCCGACGAACTGATGACCCCGAATTCTCTGCAAGCGAGCACGGCACGTGGCACGCACGTGCGAATGTGACCCAGACCGCGGCAACGACCATTTTCGACCCTCCATTTAGGCCTTCAACAAATCCGCGTCGATTAGTGCACGCGAGTGTGCACGCGTGACTGGAATATAGCCACGCCGCCGCAGCTCGCCGTCACACCGCCGGTGTTGCAGTCGAGCTGCGAAAGAGAGGGGCCAAGGCCAGTTTGCAACCCCATCGGGATTTAATAATAATGAAAGAAAAAACAAACAAGTTTTCGTTCGCTTGTTTTCGAGCTTGTTTTTTCCCCCCACCCCCCCAGCCTCGGCCGCAGCGAAACGGCAATAGCAGACGACAGAACAGCAATAGCAGACGACAGAAAGGGAAGTTGTCCCGATAAACCCCCCATCCACACAAAAAACAACAAAAACGCG
Source organism: Ixodes ricinus (assembly GCA_037355805.1). Classification (NCBI taxonomy): domain Eukaryota; kingdom Metazoa; phylum Arthropoda; class Arachnida; order Ixodida; family Ixodidae; genus Ixodes; species Ixodes ricinus. The sequence goes on along the minus strand of JAZHYW010035791.1, from coordinate 18,186 downwards.
CCAGTCTCGATTCTCGGTACTTCGGAGACTGGTGCGCCTTGGAGCTGTCTCGTGTGTGGCACTCTTGGTCATTAGGAAAAAAATATAAACGAAAAAAAGCTGCTGTCGTTGAAAATAAAAAAAAAGGGGGGGGGGGTGCTTTCCTTGGAGTCTTCCCACAGCTAGCCGCAGCAACACTCCAGTCCACGACAGAGCCTGAGGCGGCCAAGGCCGCCTCCACATATTGCCGCTCATGTGTCTACCTACCTACCTGTCTGCCTGCCTATACAATCCTTTGGCGGCGATGGCGGCGACAGGGCGACACCGCTATAAGCAACAACTCCGCACTGTTTCGTCAGGCTCTGGGAGAACCGTGCTTGCGCAACAAATCAAAACGCTAATAAAAGGAGGCGAGAAAAAAGAATTATAAGCAAAAAGAAGTGAAGAGGAAAAAGAAAACATCACGTCGACCATGCGACTCTTTCGCACGCAGCCAGCAGACCCTCGGCGTTATTATGATTTTGTTGTTCGGTTCCATAAGCTCCGACTTCCGCGTTGGCTGGTTGGTTGGTCGGTCGGTCGCTCGACTCTGTTCTTCGGACGTCACCGAGCGAGTGTCAGATTTCGACGCCTCGTGCCTCGTCCCGTGCTTTTTGGGGTCTCTCGTTGCATTCGTTTGTGTAGTACCGCTACGGAGGTGTGTAGCTTATAGGCGTATGAGCCCCGCCAATGGAAGTCCGAAGAGAACCTATTATAGAATAGGGATTGGACAACGAATCTTCTCTCGGAAACTGTGCGGAAAATCCTGTACAATGGCAACGTTGATAGTGGCTCACACAAAAAGACGCCACCAAAGTTCGAAGTGCGGAAAACGTTGGCGGAAACTTTTCCATTCCATCGTTATCCCATTCAGTTTTAGCCCAACGGTGTTATCTGTTCCGGTTCCGCCGTTGTGGAATGTTCGAGCTATCTAACAATCGTTAATTTACTTTCGAAAAAAGGGTCTATGTACTGCACGCGCAGGTCGCAGTGATTGCAGATCGCGAGGGCGCCAGAGATAATTGGAAACTGGCTAGCGATTAAGTTATCGTTTCAATGAACCCCGGCCATATCTTTGTCCGCCTACCTCGCGAAGTCATCTGTCGAACCCACAATCACAAAAAAGAGTGCGCCCGTGAAAAATGCAACAAACTAATTGCCTGCGATAAGCAGACAAAGGAGCTGGATACTTTGATTTGTACACAATGAACGCGCGCACGCAGCGCATATTTCTGTAAATTTTATCTGAAGTGCTCCTTGCTTCGAAAATGATCTTACTATCGCGCAATGAGTGCAATCGGGCAGACCGAATATTCTACTCTAATTAGCCGCGTTCAAACAACGGAAGAAAAACAAAAAAGAAAAAGGAACGACATAGCGAGCGAGATGTATACGTTTGCCGCAAAGAAGATACGAAATATGCCTCTGTTCGACTTAGGACGATTTTATAAATTGCGTGACGGGTAAAAGAAAACGGCGAACTGCAGGAAGGTGCCGCATAAAGAAATCCGGTATTTAATAAAGAAATCGGGGAACGGATAAAGAAAACGGGCGATAAAGCAAACGAGTGACGGGTAAAACGGGTACGTGATGGATAAATTACAGGTAACGGGTAAAAAGACATGCAACAAATAAAACCGCGTGGCGGATAAAACAAAAAAGTGACAAGAAGCTAGAGTAGCAGACGACATCCGCGCACAAAACTTGTATCCGCAATAATTGCCTTAAATAAATAAAAATACGGCGAAGTTTATGACCAGCAAAGTAAGATGTAACTAGAAAAAAAGAAAAAAAGAAAGAAAACTGGAGGCGTTGAAACACGAGGTGTTATAGTCAAGATCCGCCCCCTGAGCGCAACAATCGCGCGGAGACGAGCCCGCTCTCGTCGTCAACGTGCCAAAATAAAAACTCACCGAGTTTGGCAGCCTCTTGGTCCGACCACGGATCCAACTTGGTCGCAGTCATACTATAGCCGCGTCGCCAAACGCGCGCCTCGCTCGAAACCCGAAGCTCGGATGCGGTCTTCAAAAAGAGACGGGAGTTGGCGCGCGCGCCCGATCGCGTTTTTTCCCACCTCCCGAGTCTCGGCAATCGAAGCCGTTCACACACGGTCCCGTGCCTGGAAGTGCCGATGGTGCCAAGTCGCCGCAAGACGCAAGAACTAGCTCCGAGCGCAACGCCCCTCGACGCCCCCCGCGCGACATCAACGCCGCCACCGCGATATAAAAACTAGAGAGCCTACAATTCAGATAGGGAGCAACTCAAACCACGGAGAGCAATTGCAGTTCAATGGCAGACACCTCCCGTGCGGATTAATCGTTAGTGCGCATGCGTCGCACGTCGCGCGGCAGAGAAAAGCGAGCGGAAGGCACGGACGCTAGCAGACGAACTCTCTTTCGAAACCACGTGACCACAATCCGGCAGTTTGGAACACTCTAGAATCGAGGCACTCTATTGAAAAAAGCGCGTCACGGACGAGCTTTCCGTGCCAGCGCGCGTTCGCGGTAGCGACCGCTGGCACCGTAATCGACAGACGTCAGAGGGACGTATTTTCCTCGACCGGTCGAAGCAAAAACAACGATCAGATACACAAACATACACACACAAAAAGTAAAAAGAAGAACAAGTCCGGCATGTTGCCGCACTTTCTGGCAATTAACCAGCGAGCCTATCCACCTTACCCGTATCGGCCTGGTACGAAGGAAAGACTCAAACTACTGGATAAAAGAAAAAAAAAAAAAAAAGATGGCTCAGCAGGTGGTGCAATTTTAAAATTGCACACACTACTGCTCACACACTATTTACAAAAGACGCGGGGGTTTGTTCGAAGCATGAAATTTGCTTCATCACGCGTACTTCAACCAGGCATGCAGACGGTCTTTGTCAGACCAATGTGACCTTCGTACAACCATGCAGGTGATGCGATTTTAAATGTACTGGTCTGGCACAAGCCCGTGAGGCTTTCCTCGTCTGTACCGCTAACAACCTGAACCAGATGCCAAAGTTTAAGAGCTACTGATCGCCATCCCATTCAAAAGTTAGAAGTGATCCTCTGAAACTTCCAATGGGAAAATGAGGCCCGTTCCAGGTGGCTGGTGCCATTCAGCCCCATAAATTTGAGGGCTCCATTGGGCTACCATTTTCCTATTGAAAATTTAAAATAAACTATTTAGTAACACTTTCGAATAAGACAACGGTTAGTTATGGAACTTTGGCTGGCGCTACGTTTGGGCAGAAAATGAGCGTTCGTAATGCATAATTTATTTTGAAAATTTTTTGGTGGGACATTTTGTTTGTTAGTTTGCAAGGTCACTACTACTACATGGCAAACATGTCTGCATAGCTATTTTTCAGTACTCCCACAAAAACACCATAGCAAAAAGTGTGTAAAACGCACAAAAAATTATCCAAAGTATCCTACGAATAATGGAGAGTGCAACGAACCCATTATTATAATTTTAGCATTACAGTAAGAGAAATGTTATCACATGAGGAAATTCGGTAATCTCCAGGAGCCCAAGCCTTGTGTGCACTCTCCGATTTACCAATATTCAACCTAATAAAAGTATTCAGATCTAGGTCCTAGATCTGAAGATACTGTGGACATAACCTAGTGCTGTAACAAAACAACCCCCCCCCCCCACAAAAAAAAAAAAAAACTTCAAATTGTGATGTTTCAAGAAGAAAATTTTCTGTAATTTTTGTTTCTAAAATTTATCCGAATTTTTATTATTATTTTACTACTTCTAAGGATCAGTGGGTACAACATATAACTCGGGTTCTTTGCTTTCATGTTTTATTTTTATTTTCATGTCCGTGACATTTCCTAAACGAGAGATATTTTTTTTTAATTTTTATTTGATTTTATTAATATATATATATATATATATTTTTTTTTTCAGATTGTTTTAGACTATGACTTTAAATGGAAAAGCACACAAAAGAAAATCAAGGTTAAGCCGGATGGCCCCAACAGAAAAATGGGCAAAACCCATTGAAGACTTTGGGAGCTTTGAGCCCCCTAAACTAGGGGGCACAAAAGGGGAAAGGCAACCCTAAACAAGGAGACAGGGAGGACAATGGGGACACAACCATCGGAACGAGATAAAACTTGGCGGACGTTAAAATAGTCCTTGACAAAAATAAAACCCGAAAACAAAGAACCCCATGTATATCATGTCTTTCACTCCACCTCTTGCAAAGCCCAACTCAACAAATTATCATCCACCTCGAGATAACTTTGCTATTGTTTGTCTCACAAAGTCCTGAAAGACTGTACTTGAGAGAACACTCGAGATGGCTTTCAAAACGCTGTGCTTTAAAAGAAGCATGGTAAAAATACATTCTGAGAAAACAAAATCTACTAGAAGCAAAAGCAACAAAATATAGTAAAAACCTAGCAAGTTTTGTCATAAAAACAATAGTGACTAGAATATACTTTTTACAGAGGACAAATAACTTATTGTCAAAGACAGTACAGCAATCTCCATAGCAGAGTCAGTTTTCTCATGAAAAATAATCACATCAGTTTGTTTTTCTTTTTTTCGAACGTACATGTACATTTTAGTAGGACAAGCATTCCTCAACTTTGTCTAGCTTTATCCATAGCTCTACAGGGTTCTACAATAAACATTTTGTGATAGGTCACCATCACAAGAAAGCCCACCAATCAATGATGTGGCTTACTCTTGACAATGAACAGCAGACAGACAGATGGCAGTTGTAGAATTATGACACGTTTTATGTTTATATATTTCTCTCTTCATAAATAAAAGATAAAAAGATAAAAACCAAAATAGAGTAAGCGGGGATAAAATCTTGGATGGTTTCGGGCAGCCATCCTTGTTGGACGGCAAGCATCCTGAGGCGGGCAACTTCAGGCGAACACAGGGCGGAAAGACCGCTAACTGCAGAAGCTGGAGAGCTTGAGCTGCTGCATGCGATTGCGAGCTGTGAAAAAAAAAATATATGTATATATATCTATATAGTATATCTATATATATTGCACTGAATGCTGTAGAATAAAAGTTCTAATAGTTAACTGCACCAAAAAGTAACTAAATTTTTTTTTTTTTTTGACGAACAGCGAGAACGTTGTTACATGAGTCTTGAAACTGAGAATAGGATCTTCCAGAGAAAAAATAGAAGCAAATAGATTGTTGCAACAGCTTGACATTGAAAACTGCCAGGTATAAATTCACTACTGACTGGACTAGAGGGTTATAAATCTGACCTGGGTGTGGAAACTTGAAGCATTTCTTTATTTACTTTCAAAATTATACTATAACATCACTAATGAATAAATGAGATGCTAGTACGACGAAGATTCGTGCTGGCCTCACTCCACTATGTGAATTGCAAAGGACCTTCATTCACAGAAATGAATCAAGTGCAAAAATCAACTTGTTTTGCTTCGAGACTTGCATACTGCATGTGCACAGAACCCCAAAAACACACAGGTCAAGATACCTTCTCACAACTTTTTACCTCATAATAAAAGCATATCCAATTATATTTTTAAAAAATTGCATAATGTAGAAATTATGTTAAAAGTCAGCAAACAATAAGAAATGCCACAACACGAATGACTGAAGAGAGAAGGGACACTGCTCCATTTTTACATTTCCGTCGTCACCATCAATCTCTGGCTTACCGCATGTCGTCATAAGACTGTGAATCTGACTCCTCTTTCCTAAAGTTCAGAAAGACGTCGATTCTCACCTTCGAAGTACCCCGTGTCCGTGGCGTCGTCGGGACGGGGCACGAAGGGGGCCGTCTGCTCGTGGAGGTTATCCCACGTCAGGCCGCGGAACAGGGGCAACGCACGAACCTCTGCAAGTTGCATGCGGCACCGCTCCGTCAGTGAGTGGCAAATGAAAGCCATCAGTGAAACAAAGCCAAGAGCGGTAGTTACTTCTGCGGCCATTTGAAACTTGCAGATCATTCAAGCTCCAAATGTGCACTGGTGGTGCCAGCTAAGCTCACTCAAACAAAGCGCACACTGAACTTGCCACATCTTCTCCCGTTACACATCTGTACATCCATACATCCTTTCAAGATGGCACCCAGCAAACAAGGCAGCTCGCAAGCGACAATCTTCCCCTAGGTGTCCGACTGTTTCGATCACGTGACCACGTGAGATCAATCGGGATGCGAATTTTAGCTTTCGGGCAGGCTGCGGTATCCTGAGATGATGGTGACTAGTGCCAACAACGCGGAGTGGCCACCCAGATTACGCTTTCGTCGGCATGAATGGCTTCTTTTAGTTCGCATCACTAAGCCTAATTCGTCTTACGAACAGTGGATAGTAAATGGCCAATTGCTGGTTTCCATTCCGAGACGCAGACAACAACATCACAAAACGTGGTTCTACACGGAGAGCATCGGAAGGCTCCGGTTATATACACCCTTTCCGAAATTCAGTGCCATCTGGTGGCAAAAATAACGGTTCAACTTTTGCCGTAAAAATGTGGTCGGGAATTTCACCGGGCGCCGTCTCTTTCCCAGGTCACTGGCAGACAAGGTTGGGGTCTCCACCTCGTAGTTCTCTCTAAACTTGTTTCAGTTTCGATACTATGAATGAAACTGGCCATCGCAAAGCTCCGACTTGTTAACCCCTCTATGAAATTCCCGCCCCCGGGGGACTTTAGGGACGACTTTGTGCCAAGAAATTAGATAGACCAGAGTCCGAAATAAATGCTGACACAGCACTTGTATCTAATTTGTGTGTCACATTGTACTAACGTCTTAAATGACTGGGCCTTGTACTCCACTGCTCTGGAGCATTTTCAAACATCGGTTTTCGCGGCGTGAACAGACACGGTGGCAGGCTGGCAGGCGCACTTGCACGTGGATTATTGACCTCTCCGTTTTGCTTGGCACGCTGCCGCACGCACACGCACGTTTCTTCTGTAAATATCTTCCTCCACCAGCCACGAGAAGACCGCCATTTTCTGATCGAAGTGACCATACTGAATTTTGGGAAGGGTCTATGCTGTTTCGATTTGTTCCATCTGGTCGAAAATGTGCACACCTTTCGATCCGGGTCGACTGTTCGGATCCGGAGTGAGGAGCTCTTCTATTGCCTCTTGAGCCACCTGAGACAGCGCCTCTTCGTCTTCGGGCCACTGGAGATCTATGGCAGCGACGGGGACAACAAAACTTTGTGATGACGTCAGTACCGTGAAATCCCAAACGAGAGACCATGCAGGGTGAACGGATAAACGGTAAAAGATATGGTGTGGGCAATCTTTCGAGATGCAATGGTGCAATTCCATCAAAAATGAGCGATAAACACGCGGGCACCCCCCATGAAGCCGTGCAAATATCAGAGTTCTTACTCAGATATTTTCACAAAACAAATCGACCACCTGGACACGCGTTTGTGGTAAATTACAGAGGTAGAGCATCCAAGATTAATGTATTGCAATTTATCTAAAGTGGGGTACATCCATTTGGCTCCTGCTATGTATCTGTAGAGTCCGATCTGATCGTGCGGGCATTCTGTTACCTAGGGATGCCGCGAACCACCCTAGGTTCGATTTCGAAAGGTTTCGATATTTTCGAAGCGAACTGAGGTTCGCATTCGAAAAATTTTGATATTTTCGTACCGACCGAGGTTCGAAATCGAAAAATTCGCAACTTTCGATCACAGTGGAGTTTCGAATTCGAAAAGTTCGAAGCTTTCATGGTTTTTAAAATTTCAGGTTCGAATATTTTCTAATATTGTTTTACTTGAGGTTCGATGAATTCGAAGATTTCGAACTTTCCTAACTTAAAAATTCGAGATATTCAAAAAATTTAAATTTCTTGGGATCTGGAGTTCCAAAAATTCGAAGATATCGAAATTCTTTGGATATAAAATTCGAAAAATTCGAACGTTTTGAATTTTTATAGACATAAAGTTCGAAAACTTTGAAGATTTCGAATTTTTTTCTACATAAAGTTAGAAAAGTTCGAAGGTTTCAATTCTCCTTTAAAGCTAATATTGAAAAAAAACAAAAAAACTTCGAAGATTTTGAATTTTTTTTTATGGGCTGGAATATTTGCCAGTGCAGAGTGACGTGTGACCATAGATCAGTAATTTTGACCGCCAGCCCGGGGGGGGTCTTTAATGTGCATAGCGCAGTAGTGATCACACGAACGCACTGTTTTACGATACTCATCCAGTTCGAAACGGCCAGGGGCGGGCAGGAGGTTGAGGCGCAAAAAAACCTTGAAGCGACCTGGCAAAGTACCTCCCCACCCCTTGCACGCTGGTAGTAATCCAATCGAACGCCGCCCGAGTGACGCTGGCATATAGTAAGTTTAGTTTGTAATTGTCCTGGAGGTTTACTTTCCGGGACGGAGGAAACGCCCCGCAAAAAGCACAGAAGCTGACACAACTCGAGGTCGAGGAGCGTTCTACAATACAAGTGGCGTCGTAAGAGGAAAACGGGGGGAGGGGGAGGTGCTCTAGCCCCCTTGCCCCCTTCCAGATATTTCGGACTGCTAAAGAAAACAATACGGGGAAAGAGGGCGTGGTCGAGCTTATTTTAATCTGAAATTATTTATGTATATGTATAGCTACTGTCGCTCTTCACTGCATAAAAGATCGCGTAGAATCGTCATTTTCGGAAACTCGTTGTCAGAAGGCACTACTTGTCACATGCTTAGAAGTTCGGAAGTTCAAAGCTATGTCTTTTCGACCTAAATAACTGTGCCATTGGTAAAATTAAAATAAACATAACAATGAATGCGAGAATAAAAAGCTGGAGAAAAAAAAAAAGAAACTATAAAGATCCCGTTGGAAGTGTTGTATTCTTGCATATTCAGAAACTCAGAACTTCGAAACAAGTTTCTCCTACCAAAATGTCTACAGGCTGGAAGAAACACTTCCAAAAAACGTAACGCAAAAAAAAAAAAAAAAAAATTTTAATGACGTCTTGAACTTGATTAATATTAGAAATCTTCCCCCATAAGTTAATTTATATCTCATTTCACATTATTTTGTATTCTGCAGATGGCAATTATATGTACTGTCTGTGGTGTTAATTTAAATGCGATACTTCAAACAACTTAGACGAAAAAAAATACCACGTTTAGGACATAATTGCTTGTAGATACATGTTTGGACATTTCTTCGAAACTCATATTGAATAACAATAATCACATCTTAAGACGACACTTACCTGGGCTATACATAGATCATTCTTAAAAAGTTTAACATCTCTACCGTAAATAGCTTCGGCTTTAGCGCGCTTCAAATATGGCACAAACGACAATCGTCAAAAACTTGTCGTCCTTCCTCGCTTCTTCAGGAATTTATTTCTTTAAAACTGAGCTTGCCAGAACATTGTAATAAGTGTCATTGTCTTTCGTAAGGAACGCAGCACCGCATGTAAAAATTCGAGAAAAAAATTATGATTGTACGTCACTACTTGAAATCAAATTAAACCGTCCACCGGTCTTTCGAAGTTCGACGAACGTCGAATGTTTACCCTAAAAGTGTGAAATTCGTCGAACTTTTGATTTTTCAGGATTCGAAAGTTCGAAACTTTTCGAATTCTCTTGATAAATAAATTCGAAAGTTCGAAAATTATCTAATTTCTTGGCGTAGGAAGTTCGAAAGTTCGAAAAGCTTAACTTTTAGTGCAAGAATTCGAAAGTTCGAAAATCATGAAGTATTTGGTCTATCAAGTTCGAAAGTTCGACAAGCATCGAATTTTGAAGCATAATAAATTCGAAAGTTCGAAAAGGATCAGAATTTTCTAGCGTAATAAGTTCGACGGTTCGAAAAGCATCGAACTTCTTAGTTTTACAAGTTTGAAAATTCGACTTCCGTCGAATTTTACGATATAGAAAGTTCGAAAATTCTAAATCTTTCGAACCTTTTGAACCGCTCGATTCGATCATCGAAACTTCGGTTCGAAAAAAGTTCGCGGCATCCCTACTGTTACCCCTCAAGGATTTGCACAATCGACACTCGGAAGAGATGGCCCTAGGTCAACACAACCAGCGGACATCGTCATTTTCGTGCGAGACAGCAAGTGAAAAGTCACAGATTGGCTCAGGAAAGGCTAGAATTGCAAGGACGTGCAGTGCACGAATTATGTCATTTGGGGATGCACTGAATATGATGCGAAATCCACCACGGCTAAAGATTGAGCAGAATGCAAGAAGCAGAGGTGACTTGAAAATTGTACTTAAGTAAAGACAACTTTTTGGGTGAACTTTTGTGAAAATCGTTTTAGCCAAGTAGTACTTGGTAAAAACTTTACAAAGAAAAATGCACAAAGGGGTCTAAGCTCACCCCTGCTCAGAATGTTGTTGAACACAGCTTCCGGTGACGTGTCGCTGAACGGAGGCAGACCTGTGAGGAATTCGTACAGGCACACGCCAAGCGCCCACCAGTCCACAGCTGCTCCTGTAAAAAAGTGTTGCAAGAATTGAAAAAACAAAAACCACATTCTTGGGAGTTCCAATAAGTATTGCTAGTGCAAAGCAAAGACGCATGTCGAGTGATACGCTAATAAATAAAACTTGGAGAATGAGGACAGCACATGAACGACGACGCCCTAAGCACAGCTGTGTTTGAGAACTTGTTGCAAGTGTTCTCTTGTTGAGAGTTGCCTCCAGTTTCTGGATCTTGTAGATTACGATTAGTTACGTGCACCCTTACCGTTGGTTGAAGTGTCCTTGGTGGTTTGACAATCCACAGCATGAAACTACAACCAGTAAAATAAACCTCTGTACAAAATTTACAACGTGCTGCATCTAGCTGTACTCTTTGTGCGAGTGAATCTAGAACGTGAAGATTTCTCGTATTCAGCTTTCACTGCCAAATTTCAATTTTTGCCACTCTCTGACATCGCAAAATTTAGGGCCACCTAAAACTTCTTGCTACGCGCTATAAAGCTTGAACTCCGATGGAGTATGTAAACATCGATGGTCGCCAAGATTCTTGAAATATTCACGCTCGACGGCACCCGAAAACGTCAACAAGCAGAAACTCTGCCGAACTGTTTAGGGACGAAGCTGGGACTTCACTTTCACTTTCCACAGAGGATACGTAGAGGCCATCACTGCGATCTACGAAAGGAAGCAACTGAATAATAAAGCCTACAAAACTGATTAAAAAAAAAAAAGCAAAGAAGCCTATAACTACAAGGCTCGAACCATGCAAAATGACATGGACTGGTGCCACTATACGCACAACATTCTCGTGCAAAAAAAACATACGGCAGATGTCAGCAGTTTCGCAAGCTCGTCATTCGTCCCGCTCGTTTCCTATACCGCTGCGATATTTCCTCGTCGTGCGTTGCCAGTAAACTCGATGCACAGTGCTTGCTGTACTTCATTTCACATTAGAACCGACCACAAAGGATGCTACAGGCCGTCGAAGCCCATCCGATGCCGTGCGGGCGTCGTGCGGCCTTCGGGCGGGGCGCATCGACGTGCGGGACACATGTAGTCGCCCAATACGTCGACAGCGCTGGATTGGCCGGGACGGCCCGTAGCTTCCACTGCGGTACGTCGTAAGATGTAGAACGAAGAATGGGGCGGCTTCGCAAGATGCCTTTTTGCTTCCAGAAAGCTGCGTTCTATTGTGTCGACGAACAGCGTCTGCCACTTTCCCAGTTAGTTTGAATGCAGACGGTGAGTACTGCCGTCATTTTTGACGCTGGCGAAACGCGCAGGCGCGGCGAGTGGCTCCGTCGACGACAGAACGTGGCAAGACGAATTTGGGGACGCATAAACCCGTGCCTACTCCGCTCTTCCTTTTCCTTTTGGAGTCGCCCGGAGCCATCTACCAGGGCCATTTTGGCCTCTGACAGGTCGACTCGTCTTAAGTCCAAACAAAGACCAGTCTGTATAAAAATCGAGTATCAGTTGACGTTCTTTCATGTTGCCGACTACTCTGGCTGGCGCAGTCAATCGCGACGCGAAAGAAGTCAAGCGACATGGGAAACGCTGCCCCAAGATCTAGAAAGACATAGGCATTGAAGTTCATCAACATGGTGTACTTAGCAAAAGTTAAAACCGCAAGTGCAGCATGTCCTCAAAATAAATTTACGCCATTTTTTTTTTTATTACAATTATAAAGTATGTATAGCCGAATGCTCGTTCTACAACCAAATGTACCGCTAGTGGTCCAGACTCTGAACCAGTTGCCAAAACTTCACAACTATCCATTGTCTCGTGAAACTGTCAACAGTGATTTACTGAAAATTTAATTCAGAAAAGAGGGGGGCCTGTTTTTGATAACTGGCGCCATTCAGCTTCCTAAATTCGAAGGCTCGGTCGGCCACCATTTTTCCATAGAAAACAAAAAAATCTTAGTTTAAATGAGGTACCGGTTAGTTCTTTGGCACCTGCTTTGGACCACTTGTGCCACACTCGGTCGAAGAATGAGCGTTCGGCAACGCATAGGTTATTTTTACAATAAGAAAAAACCCCGTAAATTGTATTTTTTCTGGGGGGGGGAAGGGGGGGAGCTCCGTTTGCCGCATAAAATCGTCCTATAGTAAACAGGGCTGCAATTCGTTAGAGCGAGTACGCTCGCGGAGCTCCAATTTTGTGTCGCCACTCACCGTGCTCCTGCCGCAAGAGCAGCTCCGGAGCGAGGTAGTCCGGAGTCCCGAGGATCCTGCCCTCGAGGGGCCGACCCCGGACGGACTTGGGGGTCCGCGTCGGCGGAGGGACGCGCTGGTCTTGCGGAGTGCGGAACGTGGACGCGAGGGGCGACGCCGATGGAACAGTGCCGGGGGAGCTCTTTGCGAGCGGTCTCTCGCCGGAGTGGCACGAGATGAAAACGTCGTCGTGGCTGCTGCCGCTGCCACGATTGGCTACCACCATCCACTCGGGGCTGTTGGCAGGAGAGCCCGGCACGCTGCGCCACCGGAGGCTACGCAGCGGGCTCCGTAGCGGCGACGTCAGCTCAAGGTCGAAGTGGAGACGTTTTGCTTCGGGCAGCGGGCTCGGACCTGCGGGGGGGACCAAAGCAAACCAGGCAGGTGGGTGAAATCGATTTTATCACAAATGGCGATGCTCGTTTTCCTTGCATCAATGTGGACAGCAAGTCGTCTGCTTCTTGTCCAGGCGTTGCGGTGACATCAGAATGACGATGAGCTCCGATTGGCTTTGATTGGAAGGATGGGGGTAGACCTCAATGCTAGATGCCTCGAGGCCTACACACCATTTTTTTTTTTTCGATCAGCCAATAAAAGCTTGGCGTTCTCACATCATTGCGACCCCTGTGCAAAAAGCAGACGAATGTGAGCTCCGCATAGCTCGACGGCGTACCGTATTTACTCAAATCTAATGCGCACCTTTTTCCCGGGGAAATAGGTTCAAAAATCTCGTGCGCGCTAGAATCGAGTGCGACCCAAAACTGCGCTACCATATCGCCATCGACATCTCAAAATGGCCGCTCCATTACGCGCTGAGAAGCTCCGTAGCCAGCTCGTGTGTTTCTTGCGTTCGTATCAGCGTGGAAGTTCCCACTGCAAAAACACGCCGCGTTCACCATGATGCTGGATTCAATAGAAAAGTGATATTGTGCGCGGAGAGCGATGGAAATCGGGCCGCATCACGTGCGATGGGCGAAAGATGCGTGGTGCACGATCCCGTCTGCCATGGTTATCAAGGCCTTCAAGAAGTACGGAATTTCTAACGCTATGGACGGCACCGAAGATGAAATGCTTTGGGCCATTGACAGCGATAAGGAGTCGTCCGACAACGATGACGAGTGATGCATACCGCCCCACAGGCATTGCACCGGACCGTCGTCGTGAGGACGACCTTGCCGGCGGGAGACAGCGCCGTTCGTTTCATCGCAAGATAGAAGCATTTGGAATAAACCTTCGTTGTTCCAGGTGAGAAAAAGTTTCATTTCTGTATCAAACCTACAAAATCTGGTGCGCGTACCAATCAAGGTCATCGCATTTTTTTTTTTTTATTTTATTTTGAAAAATGGGTGCGCGTTATAATTGAGGGCGCGTTTGATTCGAGTAAATACGGTATGTGGTGTTTGTTCCAAGCACTGGGAACGTTGTGGTTTACATTGACACAACACGGGTGGCATGTGGAACTGATTGTGTTGAAAGATCTACGGCATCTGTGTTACGCAATCGGGAATATGTCCTCGTGCTGCCCAAAACCTCCTGTACCTTATAAGTGTATCATGTTCATAAGGAATAAACTTATGTATCTAGGTACAGTTGGTGCCAACAAAATTGATATATCATCAACGCGGGTACTTACATACGTTTCCAAGGAAATGCATCGAGCGACTATTTTTGATAGCAGCACAGGCTGCGAAACAAACGGTGGGGAGACCTTCGTGAAGCTAAAGATATTTGCACAGTGCAGATTAACGATGTTTGCTTCATTTCCGTCACCACCTGCTGTAGTGGCTATTGCAACCTATTCCTAGTTTTCCAAAAAGATACTACTAATCCATTGCTTACCCGAAGAGGTCCATTGCTCATGCATCAGTTAGGCACCTTTCACACTGTTATTCGTGACTGCAATGTTAGGAGGCCTACACACTGCACCCAGAGCTCTCACACTTGGACACGCACAAAGTACCATAGAGCTTTGCTTTTTGAGCTCCTACCGTCAGTTTGGCCGTCACTTCGAGCGCGGATCAAGAACGAGCTTGATGGGTCGATGCACCCACAAGCCTCAGCATGGGATCGTAGGATCTACGAAGATCCCCGCACACTGCGGGCAACCTGGTAAAAAAACTGATTGAATTTCGGTCTGCATCAAGGTTTAGAGTCTTTAAACACTCACGACGCCCACAAAACCAAAAGGAACAACGCCTTGTTGGCTAGATAGCAACGAAACTGCCACACCTTTGAAACAACCGAAATTCTGTCCAAAATGTTTCGGAATCTTCCAAAACAGTCCGAAACCGAACCTCCAGAGTTTCGTCCCCTCACTAATCACTGCAGACTGATGCACATTATAGACCCCGAGCTTGCAGTGGTACTGCATTGGCTAAATTGCCCGTCTACAGCAGACATACACACAACATAAAATATAAATTGG
Organism: Ixodes ricinus; assembly: GCA_037355805.1. Lineage (NCBI taxonomy): Eukaryota > Metazoa > Arthropoda > Arachnida > Ixodida > Ixodidae > Ixodes > Ixodes ricinus. The sequence goes on along the minus strand of JAZHYW010035791.1, from coordinate 3,132 downwards.
AGCCTTCAGCACGACTCGCGGCTCCTATGTTCCACAAATCCCTCAACTCTTTCCATTTTAGCAGAGCGAATATTGATGAGAAGGTGAGAGGGGAGCAGGAAACAACCAATCGTGGAGAGCAAAGAGCTCTTTATGAGTGGAGGGATTGGTCCTGCTTTTCTTAAAGGGAAGCTGAAGAGGTTCTTGAAAAAACAAACGAGTTAGAGGTGAGTTCTAAAGTATTTATATAACGTGAGCCTGAATATCGCATTAGTTTTTCCCAAAGATGTAACGAGAAAGCGAGAAAACACGAAAAATATCCGACCCATAGTCGTGTCATAAAAGGATTTTTCGGCCGCCAAGCGCGCGTCGCTTGTGTGGGCAGCACGATGCAATTGTAAGCTTGTCAGGTACATTTTTCTGTACTAACACCGGTCGTGACGTCTCTTTTCAGACCTTTTTGAAAATAGCAAGAGTGGGCGTGCATAGCTTTGATGGGCGCTGAAGATGCACGAGAGCGGAGATTCCGAAAACTCCTTTCACGACGTAACGCTTGGGAGGGAGGTGCTTCAGCGGTACTTTGAAAGTGACTTTCTGCAACCACGTGCACCAAATTAAAAAATGATCTCTATTTATGTGATTCTACAGGTCAAATGAAGACGACTGAAGTGTTTTTACTCAAATACAGAACCGCTTCAGTTTCCCTGTAACTTACAATAAACTATTCGCGTCTCCAGCTCGCCGCTCGCCCTCCCGCGGCGGAAACGGGAAGCGCTCTAGTGAGGTCCCCCGATTCTCCTGCTCCGCGGGCACGGCGGAACTGCTCGCCATCATGGCTCGCTAAATGTCGTTTCCGAATGCAAACAACACTCTTCACTGTCCCAATGTGGTGCTGCAGCCGGTATGGGATTGTACCTTATTAGAGAGTTTGAGTATTGCGCATAGAAGCAAACCAAGCGTTGTGCGTTTGCGTTAGGGTGGCTTGCTCCACGTTTCGCGTGCGCATCATTGCCATGCTCCGACCCAAGACCGCAATTTCGGGTTCCGCGCACGCGCAGCGTGGAACATGCAAAGCTAACGCAAACATACAGCGCTTGCGTTCGCTCGTATATGCAATACTAGAACTCACTACTATTTAACCATTTTCCAACACCAACGAAACGTGCTGCAGTGAGCGGATGCGCAAGCAGATAGGCGTTCCTTTGAACTGGAAAGGCTGAGGTTGGCAAAACGACGGCAAACAAATACGAAAGGAAATGAATGTTAAAAAAAGAGTAATAAATTAAAAAAATAATCCTTTTTTTTTCGGGAGGGGGGGATTTGGTCTGGAAGGATATTGGCAGCGACTGTGGAAGTTTTGCCGATTGTCAGAAGTCGCTACTTTAATAGTATCCTCAGTAATCTAATTTTACATGAATTTCTCACATTAGCTGGGGTTTTGTCATTGATTTTAGACTTTATTTATTTTATAACTAGGTAATTAAAAATGCTGTAATTGTCACCAATGATGATAATTTGTACCCTTTAGATTGTCATACTTGTTTGCGTGTTTGAAATTAGATCATATAAGCAATCAATTATTTTCGAGCTTGAAAATGAAGTATTAAAATATCTTAATATTAATATTTATATTATTATTAATACAAATTGCGGCCCCCCAATTAACGCTACGATCACAGAAATACGCCATTTAACCATTACAGTTTTTCTGAAAGGTGTCATTTTGTTTTCTTTTATCACATGAAGACCTCTGATATCGTTATCAAGATAGCCCAACAGTCTAACGCTGGATGCAATATAAACTCATGCGTCAAGCGTTGCTTTAAAACACGCAAGCTTCAGCTGCCTCACTCGGATTCCGTCTTTGAATTTTTTGAGTGAGAACAGCGTTTCTTAATTCATGCGTTTTGTGAACATATCGTGTAAACTGGATTTATTCTGTCATTCTTCTTCTGGGAAAGATATTAAAGCAATTAATCTTCTAAATACCCCAAAAGCCATTGAAAGGCCCGCAGTTCATTGTTTCATATGGCAATTATGTGAGCCAGAAAAGGTAGCAAGAACGCACAAGTATCTGCACTGAATTTTTCAACAACTACAGCATTATATGTTGCCTCTAAGGTGTATGAAAGGCCCTGTCCTTAAAGGGACGAACGTTTCCGCGAACAACTTCTTTAACTAAATAATTACGGTGTGAGACACATTTTGAGTTATGAAATAATCTGAAATTAAGACCGATACTGAGAAATTAAATCCAAAATAAAGGTAAGTTTCGGTTTTGCTCCGGAATTAAAACGTACCTCCTGGCCTAAATATTACGCTAAATACCGTTTTTGTTTTCAGGATAAAGAGGTGACCTGCGCTTATAACACCCTAGCTCCCTAGTATTACCAGAAATAATTTCTGTCGCTCAGTGAAGCCAGCACACTAGACAGGCTCAGCAGCGGCACGCACCTCCGACCCTCACTAAACCGGCCATCTTGGAAAACGAGTGGCGCCACCTATAGTGAATTGGAGTCAGCGAATAGGGTTGGCGATAACAGTAACAGGTGCCAGGCCTCCAGGGCATGGGTTTTTAGACGAAGCAATGTGTCGTAAGGTGAGCCACTTGTGGAGGCTTTCGTTGATCTTGAAACAAAGAAGCTTGAAATAATAAGATTTACTCTGCATTGAAGAATTTTCTGGCGCAGTCAAATAGTAATCCAAGCGCAGAGCACTACACTGTTTTGGGAGCCGCGTCTGCTAGCCCATTATATTGTGGACAATTTGATATTTTTACGAAGAAAAACCCGCTTGAACAGTGGGTTACAACAATGCGACATTGGTGTATAATTGGCAACAATAATGCTAAAGACACGTGAAGAAAAATCTAGTGAAAAAACCCTCAAGGCTGGCTTTGCATTGCATTTTTAATTTTTTATAAAATATATTTTTGATTTTGATTTATTAATTCAGAAATGAAGACGTTTTAGAGATTAGGTCGAAGATATACAAACTTGTGTTCCGTCTTTGCACGTAACAAAGAAAAAGAAAAAAAGAAAAAGCTTAAAGAGGCCAGACCTTGACCAACGGCTTTTCAGGAAAACAAACACCAGCCAGATATACTTTTTTGCAACCATCGGGCCTTGAGAGTCATGAATCCATATAGACCTC